>JASPKZ010002692.1:2047500-2360000 GCA_030220185.1 Diploptera punctata | reverse complement strand
GTTAAAAATACTGTAGAGAACTGTCCTAATAATTTTGTGACTACCTTGTAATAAAACAGAAAGTAAATGGTGTTCCATTAATTTTGAAACCTTCTCTTCTTTGATTTCCTTGAAGTTCCTCCATTTTTAGTCTCCCCCATCAACATCCAACAGTAGCTTCATTCCATGTCCCCTGGTACCTCTTATCCATCTCTTTAATATCCTGGTGAAAACGTTCACCATGCTCTTTACTATAATGTCCTAGATTTTCGGAGAACTAGTCAATATGGAAACATAGAAATCGAACTCTCACACTCATATTACAATCCAACTTTCTGAAAATGTTCAACATATTTTCCAGAATTGCATTGTAATTAGGATCTTTGTTATTGCCTAGAAAGTTTTCAGTAATAGATCAGAAAGCGGTCCAGACTTCTTTTCCTCTCTTATTCATTGTTTATTCAAAATATCCATCCTTCATAGGTTTATTTATTTGCGGACCAACAAAAATTCCAGCTTTCAATTTTTCTTGTGTGACAGACGGAAATTTCTTACAAAGGTACTTGAAGCAAGGTCCATCCTTTGGTAGAGCCCTTACAAACTGCTTCATCAAGCCCAATTTGATGTACAGGCAGTGGAAGCAGGACGTTTTGAGGGTCAACAAGTGATTCATATAGGATTTTTTTCGTTCAAGGTACAACATTTCTCCGTTCGGTTAAACTTTCACTCCCCCAATGTTTCTGCTTTGCCCGACAGTCCAATACACATTGATAGCATGCCATTTTTTGAAACCAGCTTGTTGCCCTAATAGTATCCCTACAACATTAAAGTCACCACAGATTAGCCACCTGTATTCCTCATACTGGATACGTGTTAATACCAACTTCATATTCTCGAATGTCGCCTTCATCTGAACTGAATGGGCAATAGGAATGAACCCATACACATTCCCATTATGCAGTAACACACCTTTGAGACTCCTCTTAGATGAGTCTATAAAATGTCTCCACTTAGTAAAAACATACTCAATCATAGAAGTACATTAACGCATTTATATTATTGCAGTAAACCAAGCAATTATTCTGTGAGAATAAAGGAAGTAGTTATTTTTCTCTGTGTCTATAACATGAGTAATGTGTTCCTGCTTCCAGAAGATTCTTACTTTTGAGTCATGTGCCAAGTAGTTCTGCAGATTTCTTTGGCTGTGTCTATAACATGTGTAATGTGTTCCTGCTTCCAGAAGATTCTTACTTTTAAGTCATGTGCCAAGTAGTTCTGCAGATTTCTTTGGCAAATTTAGATCACGAACTAGATCATTAAGGCCACTTTGAGAGAACAATTGTGGAGTAAAGATATCTTCAGACTGATACATATATATCATCGGTATTGTCGTCAGTGATTGCATCAAGTTCACTTAACATTATATTCTGTCATGTTCTCTAAAACAGCTGGAGGAAGAGAAACAGGCAGCTCTTCTCCATGTGGAACTGGCCTAATGGCCGAAAGGATGCTTGGATATACAATTTGGTTTTTATTTGTTTAATTACACCCCTGAACATTAAGCAAACAGGAGTAACAGTCATTAAGGTGGTCCTAAGGCTCCCTCCACACCATAGGAGTCGCAAACGGCATGCACGTTTCCTTCCCTTTTGTCCACAATCTTAACCTCTCATCACTATAGCAGCAAACTTAGTTCGGCGCCCACGCCTTATCCTGGTCACCAAGTTTCACTTTAAAATAAGCATAGCAAGCTTTTTTCGCAATGTCTGTAATATCCGATCTTTGCTTAAGCATTTTATAATTTCCACAAATATAGAAGAAAACGTTAGGATTGTTCACACACTTGCGTGTAAACATTGTCATACTTGCAGTAACACTAGAGAGATAAAATGAGACTAGCATTGATAATGCAAGTGTCTGAGAAAAACAACACTTCCAAAGTCACCCAATAACAACCTCAGCAGCAGTTGTGCCAAACTAAAGGTTTAGAGGCTTGGATTGACAAATTTCCCTCCAATAATATTCATTACTGTCTGGCACATATTATGGTCTCACCAATAAATATATGAAAACATTAGGTTCATTGTGAAAAAAAGAAACTGTACTTGATAGAAGAAAACTAAGAACAGTTCTGGAATCAGCATAAAACAACTAATACAACATACTAGTTTTCAGTCATCTGATATCATGCAGACTAGTGTTATCAATTGCAACAGCTCGAGTTGGCTTTTAAAGGTGGGCTACGCGACTTTTTCAGCAGGTGGTGCGCGCATACGGTTTGTTCTTCATGGCACGTGGACGCTGTTAGTCAGCTTTAAGTTATCAAAATGGTGAGACCGATTTCGCTGGTGCATCGTATTTTAGTGTCCAAAAATTATTTTATGTACGAGTCCACCCGATGGTACGTGACGAAATTATTATATGTAAACGTTATTCAAAAAATACAGCGAAGGTCATCCTTCTTAAAATCTTGTATGTGTTTGCAGACAGAGCGACCAGTGCTGGTCTCTTTCCATCTCGCTCTCCAGACTTAACAAAGTATGAGTTTTACTTGTGGGGTAATCTGAAAGAGGTTTTTCTAACAAATCCTCATATATCGAAGGAACTGAAATAAAACATTACGCATGAAATCATAAACATTACAGTGAAAGAAATCACTCGCGCCAGTCAGAATTTGATTTCCAGATACAATGCCTGTATAATCCAGAAGGATCCCACTTTCAACATATGTAATAAAGTAAGAATATATGTAATACTTTGTAGCAGAAATAACTGCACCAATTAATTTTATTATTATATATTATTACTGATTATTGAATATGTAGTTACATTTTCCAGAAAACGTTCCGTGAGAAACTTTTACCAATCTGTTACGCTTGAGTATACATAAAGACATTTCTGTCCATTGTATCTCAAGTTCTTTGAAGATGGACACATGTAAGTAAATCGGTTTACGACCCCGGGACAATGGTTCCCTAATAATATGGCCTCACAGCTGGAGATGTAATGTCCCTTGTCCGGCTCTTCCAGACAGATAAATGACGGTCAACTTTAAGTGTGTCAAAAAATCACTAGACCGCCTGTTGAGATGGCGACAGTAGCCAAAAACTGTGTCCATCTGTTTTCAGTAAATTAATAAACTTCTCACCAGCGTGTGAAAATCACACCCTGTAAATACACGACCAATCATTATCCTGAGATTCTGGTTGAACTATAGTGGGAACCGTAATGCCCAATCAGAGTCCATAAGTAAATAGTATTCTGCTAGTAAGGCGTTTTTTGTGTATGTTCAGCCAATGAAAATATTGGTCTTGTAAAGTGTATTTGTAAGATGGAGTTGGATATACTCCGAATATCGGGAAAGTAGTCTACTCCGGGCAGCGTTCCCGGATGGAACAAAATTTACATAAGACTCCCGCGCAGGATTAATTGTTGAAGTCCGCTGCTGTGCGCACTCGTATATTTCGCCGGTCGCAGGCAAGCGACTCATTAGATACACGAAATGTGTTAGGCCAAGAACGGCAAGTTATAAAAGTTTATTTTAAAAGCATCAGTGTGCTGGTGTTATATCACCTTAGGTCGTGTGAAGACCAGTAATTATCAGTGTTCCAAAACGCGATAGAATCGCCTCGATAATAATAAAATAGGTCCAGTATCGACCGCTACTCGCATTCCTGCGATCATTCCGAAGTGAAAGATACCGGAATATATCCAATCAAATCCAATGTTCTGGAATTGGAACTGTAACTGTCTTGTGCTACATATGATATAATAAACATCATCAAATTGACACCAGTGTTTGTCTCGGTAAGCCTCCTTAATGTCAGCTGTCCTCAGTTCGAACCTCGCCCTATCCCACGGTGAAAATCCGCAACCCTGAGATATATAGAGTACCAGCCTTGCCCAGGACCTACAGCCTTCTTAAATCCTGTTATAACTTTTTGTACAGTTAAAGCAAGGAAGTCGCGGGAGCGTAGAGTTGGAAAATGTGGGCTTCGTAGTGGACAGTGAAAACGCCGCTCCAGCGGGTACAACGTACAATGTAGATCCGTAGGACCTACATATGTGTGAATGTTCGGTAGTTTCACTTTTAACATAATTTGCTTTAACCGTATTGTCCCCGTCAATTCGGAACCGGAGCGGGTTGTGAGCTACTTTGTGACTGATGTCCTATGACGGCTGCCCGTCAGGTTTTTGGGTTCGATGGGTCGGTTATTACTTCGACTCGCCCCAGAGATAAGAATATTATCTATCTTATCGTGAATTATTTAAAATTATTAAACAGGTCAAACGAAAGTTAAGGACTAAAATTATTAGAGATAAGATGAATAGCTTTCAATAAATTGAATAATTTGAAAATTTTGGAAATTCCCAAAATTGCACAAAATGTTCGCAAATTGCCTTAAAAATTGACAAAAACTGGCGAAAAATCGGTAATTTCGAGCAAGTATAATAAGTCATTATATAAATATACAGTAGACATATACAGATATATATTTCTCATGGAGAAAGACAAGAATAGGATATACAAATAAACATTTCATTCTTTTCAATATTATATATGCCATGAGGCATTATACTTATATACTGTATATTACTAAGTCACTTAATATTCGAACATTTGTCTTCTAATACAGGGTTCGGACAAAATACCTTTCGGGTTTCGAACACATGTGACTTTCATTTAGTAAAATTTAGAAATATGAAGGGGCAATGAAAGAGAAACTGAAAAAGTTTCAGCGCAAACGTTTGCGATTTGAGTTATACGAGGAAGAGGAAGACCTAAAACTTCCTGGAGTCATGATATATATTTATACATGAAGGAGAAACATCTACAACTAGATTGGATGGACCGACAGAATTGGGAATTAGGAATCGGACGATGTCAAAGACATTAAACAACGGATATATATATATATATATATATATATATAATTAAAACATCGGATAAATATTTTTCGGCTTCCCATCACAGTAAAAATTGGCATTTATTAACATTTTACCACGTTATTTTATAGTATTGTCGCGAAAACTTATTTCCTCCTCTACATTTACAGTAACTGGTTTGAATATCCATTTTCTTTATATTCGTTTCAAATGTCATGTGATTGAAATAATCGGACTGATTGGCTCTTAGTTTAATTTAAACATAATTGAATAAGATCCCAGTAGTAAAAAATGTATTCGTACGCCTTCCCTACCAATGAAAATACACTTAACATTTTAATTAATATATTTATAAATAAACTTAAACTTCAAACTGTGTCAAATATTTACAACAACCAACTATGGATATAAATACAGTATCTAGCATTTAGTTCTCATATGAAGACCACAGGGGGAAACCAATAAATGTTACAAAAATTAATAATTAAAAAATTAATGTTTGAACAATCCTTGTTTTCCTTCAGAAACGTTGATTACACTGGACATTCTATGTTTTTCTAGTAATTATTATTGCTAATTCAACGGTTTAAAACATTTGTACAGATATCAGAATTTTCTGTACTTTCTTCATTTTGTGATATTCCTTGTTTTTCTGTGGTGGTCTTCATATAAGAGGCTCGCAAGGCTTTTTACTATTATTAAATATATGAAATGTTATGTGATTATAAAGGGCCCTTTCAAATACAGTTAACACAAATGGTAGAATTTGAGAATTCGTATTCCAAAGGCCCGGGTTAAAGCTAACCTTTGTTCTTCATTTTCCTCAGAAGTCATGGAGAATTTTGAGTTAGGGTTTGGTACCAATTATTATTAAAATTATTAGTGTTTTTATTAAAATTAAATCAGTGAACAAATTTAATATTGCAGTTCTTTCCAACCCTAATTTTATAAATTTAGTCCAAACAAGTCCCTAATTCTAATATTACCTCCAAACAAAGCTAACATACATCAATAAATATTATTATGTAGAATGGTAGAGCTATCCTAAAACAAGCCTTAAAAGATCCTTGAGTAATGGGAGGCGAAGGTTCCCCTTTCTAGACAATCGATGTGAGATGTCAGCCGGATTGACAGGCCTGCGTGACGATCCCAGAACATGCGTCTGATACTTATTTTCGTTAAAGGATGAGACGACATCAGGGTAATGATATCGCCAGAATATTTAGGCCAATTTGAAAATCATTACTCGAATCCTTGATTCGAGCCCTCGACCTTCCTAGTGTGTATTTCCCGCCCATTTATGCTCCGGCGTTCCCTATAAATGTATATGTATAAATAAATTAATTAATTTTAAGCTAATTAAAACCGAGGGTGGTGTTTGCTTCATTACCAAAGATTTTTCACAGCATCCTGTTGTCTGTTTCTTCTAAAGGACCTTCCACCCGTCTGAGATCATGATAAGGTGGTCTTCTTAACGGCGGAACCAATATATCATTAACGATCAATGTAAGCAACATTGAGTATTTTTTTCACACGCGGTACTGGGGAATATAAACAAAGGTAGTACTTTCTGGTTATGATAAAAATCCTTCAGGAATAATGCATATAGCCTACGGTATTGCGTGTAAAAATGCTATAGTCAATGTTTGGATAAATTGATCGCTAAGGTATTTCGTTTTCGCCGTTTACTAATTACTTAAACACATAATTTATTAACTATATGGTAATAATATAAAAAAATATTATATACAATTGTACCTTATTTTTCAGTTTCCTTAACTGTTAAAATGAATAAAAAACAATTTAGGTCTTTCGGGACTAGCCCCATCCTCAGTACAAGGTCGTTGGTTTACCATCAAGCTCCTGACGGGTTTGTAACGGTCTTGTAGATATCGTTTAGATTACTTGATGCGTCTCAAATTTAAAATCAAACTGTTTGTAAACTTCCTTTAAAATCTCTAGCTTCTCCAGTGTGTTTGTTTTGGCTGGGTTCCATTATCTGTGTAAAATTGTGAGGGTGTTGGCTATATCTCCCTTCCTTTATTACATGTTTTTCGTAACTTGACCATTACACAGCAGTTAATGGTAGCTGGATAGTAACCAAATACCTTGTGCTGAGGAGGGACTGGTCCCAGCACTGTTCAGGTTATGTATTTTAACAGTTGAGGAAACTGCAAAATAAGGTACAATTTTATAATTTTACTAGCTAATACCAGACGTGCGCTGCTACGTCAAAATTGATTAAAATGAATGTTTTTTATGTTCAGTTTAATAAGTAAAAGGAAAAATGATTATAAATTCATATAGTGATTCTTTTTAGATACCCCGTGTTGATTACCCGGCGTTACCCGGGAATCTACTTATCCCGATCTTCTTGTCATAAATGATCAGAAAGATAACATTCGTTATTGTGAGTTATTCGTAAAAGAATACCCACTGTGCAAGCGTAGCGGATACTAGTCATTCCAGTCTTCTTGGCATCAATGAAACACAAAAATGATTATTGTCAGTTATCCATAAGAGATAGACATATGCTGTCGCGAACTTTCTTGTAGATTTTTGTTTTAGATATTCAATTCTGTGTACATTAATTTGGTGTATATGTTATGGTTTAGGCAGCGTAAGCGTTCAAAAAGCGACGTTTTTAGTGCACCGATGAACTCCTATAGTACGTACATGTATTGTCCCACAAAATTCTCTAAATGATGATGAAAATCCCATTCAAGTCGGTAAGTAGTATTTGAGTCCATAAACGACAGACAGAGCGAGACAGACAGATGCATGCTCATTTTTGTAAATAAAGATAGAAGATGAGAAAACTGCTCGTTAGTGTAGGTGTGCCATAGCCAGATTTCAATTATTTAAAAATTAATTTAAACTGAGTGGTTTAAGGGTAGTGATGGGTAAAATTTATATTTTCTACATTTTTTTAGCTAGATACTTGATTATTTGTATAAACATTTACTGCATGATACATAATGATGTGTTTAAGTTTCATTCTTGTGAGACATTTATTTTACGAGTTATTATTTATCATATTTTTAAAAATTTGCATATATTATAATTAAATGAGTTCCACAATTTTTTTGTAAAATGTCTGATTTTTTTACAAAACCCCTAAAATATTTATAAAAATTGCATGCATTAGAATTATTGTAATGTGAATACATGCGTGGAATTATAAAAAAAATCATAATTGCTTACATTTTATTTTTTTATTTCATAAAATACTACTTAAATCATGAAACCCATGCACCACTTTATTATCCAATGTTTTTAGAACATGCAGTAAAACTTTGAACCGTCTAGGACAAAATATCTGAATTCCATACAATTTTGAATGTACAAAAATGCAGTGGAAATAAAAGTGTAGAAAAACAAGTTTAAATATTTGCATGCAGGTAGTATTTAACTGGCGCAGCCTTTTAATTCTGACGTAATTTAGGTTACTTAGAAGCGCCATAGGCCTCTGAAACTTTGCCACATATACATTAGATTACAGGCTATTTTTTAGTACAAAAAACAAAAAAAAAAGCCCATTTTTATCTCAAATGGTAAATATGTCACCCATCACCCCCCTTAAGATATCTAAAAATATTTACAATATGTTTTAAAGCTAAATGTAATATTTAATTAACACGAAAATGTTTAATATTGACAGATAATTGAAATCACATATTTATTTATTTGCGAGTTAATTTTTACTCCTAACCTACTCTTACTCTCCTTAAAACAAACTGGAAAGGATTTTCTGTTAAAATATTGTGCAGCTTATAACTTCTTCATGACCTATTATAGCTGTAGCTTAGTGAAGCAAGCGATCATCTCGCAGACTATGTGTCACATATTTCAACTCTTGTCGGAGTGTGAGGAGAAGAGTAAAATATTTTACTTCTACGCTGTTTTCCAAGATTTGCCCCTCAAACTCTCTTTCTATCATTTTCAACTATATCACAAGGACTTTACGAAGCTTTGCTCTCCATACAACAGAGTCTTTGAGAACCCATTTCGAGAAGAGAAGAAAAACTTTTTCATCTAGACATCTCTAGGGGGTTGTATGCGCTACTGTCAACCCTACACCTCACGGGGAGAGTAATTCTACACCACCCTCCTATCTCAAGTCCTCCCTAAACAATGGGATGAGGGAGTAGAGTATATGTAGAGAAGAAATTGGAGAAAGACTACCGAAAAGTACTGAGGGGGGGGGGGAAAGAAGGAAACTTTGCTTTCTCCCACAAATTTAGGCACTTTTTATTTGTTGGAAAAAAAAGTTTTTTTTTAAAGTATAGCAAAAAATCTAAACCTTTCTATCTAATGGTCTCAATTTTGAATCTAAACTTTGAATGGAAATAATTTGACATGAATGATGAAACAATTTCAGAAGTCAGTTCTGGGTGAATTTGTATTTCACTTTATTTTTCAGCTATCTAAGAAAAACTCAAGAATTAAGATTGTTAACAATGGAAGAAAAACTAATGCAGTATAAGTGCCAAGTATTAATTTCCATAATAATGAAAATCTTCTATAGCACTTTAGTGGTTTTATTTTTCACGCCTTCAAAATTCCACCTGACACATTTAATTAAAAACCGACATTACTTATGAGACAACCTAATATTTTCCAATCCACTCAGGAATCGACATGAGAAAACTGAATACCCATCAGAATTTTTAAAACATTTGATCGTTATTACGTTACAAACGAAACTAACCATATCCTAATGGCGTAGTCCATTGTTCAGCCATAGTCTCTCCTTCGTAAGGAGTTAAAAGACCAAGTTAATCTTAGTTACTTATTTGCTCATAGATGTCTTGAATGATATGCGGCTAATACACCGATCCAATGAGACATCTAGCAGACAAGAGGTCGGTAAATTTTAGTTAGAAGCATTTTTATTAAGGCTTACATATCTTTTACGAGGCTGAAAATATTCAGACTCGAGACCCAGGGCTTAAAGTACCTCCCGGAGGACTTGCTCCTTGGATATTTCCGTCCCAAAAAAATCATCGATCCCGACCGGGTTTGAACCCGCGACCCTCGGAACTAGAGGAAGGAGCATAACTACAAGTCCAGCGCGACCGATGCAAACCAATAAATAATTTTAAGTATGTCATTATATAAGAAATACATGTATTTGAATAAAATGTATGGCAGTCTCGGTGTTCTAATGGTTGCTACGTTCGCCTCTGATTCGTAAATTCGTGGGTTCAAACTCGACGAAGGTCGATTGATTTTTAAGGTAAATTAATTTTATTTATTTCACCTACACTATCGTAGAAAAATTCATTATCTTAAGCTATTCAAAATTATAAACGCTTCTACCCCAAGCAGCTAATCTTCTCGCTTTCATCATCTATTCTCCAATTACAATTTAAATATACTCGTATGATCGCACCAGAACCTGTTACTTGACATTCCACAACACAGAACTTCCCATTATTCTAATCACATGCCGTATCTATGTTAGAATCACATACTCCCGACCACAAGATATTAGGGGCTGTCGATTCATTAGCTTCTTTTAAAACAAATGTAAATCTATTTTCTTTGTGATTGGTCTTTCAGTAGATTAATTGATGGTTTCTGGTCTTTCGTTTATCTAATAATGTTACATTACTATAAATAATATAACTATCCCTTATTCTTTATCAGTAATAGATTTTGGACTACATCTAGACGCAAATTTAACCTGGCAAACACATATGTGAAAAGACTTTCTCCATCTTACACCATCTTAGACGTTTAAAACATTTGTATTGCCACACTTCCATTATTGTGACGTTATATATAATTATCTAAACTATGACTTGTCGGAGACTGCAGCGTGTTCATAATGCTTGCGTTCGATTCATTTTCAATATCTGCCGTTATGATCATATTTCCGAACACTTCAATAGCCTCTCTTGACTCAGTCTTACTGAGAGACATAAATTGCACTCTCTTTCACTTCTTTTCAAGCTTCTGAATTCTTACACTCCTAGTTATCTGACATCCAAATTTGAGAAAATATCTTCTTACCACAATATTGACACTAGATCACTAGATAACAGTCTGCTACCAATCCCTCTTCATAGCACTTCCTCTTATTCTACTTTCTCCACAGTAGCCTCTGCCCGCTCCTGGAATTTCCTTCCTCGAGGTATCAAGGGTTGCCGCACACTTGGCACTTTTAAGTCACCCTTATACAGTTACCTGTTGTAAAATAATTAATTTTTCTCTATTTATTTAAATTTATTCTATGTCAATAATTTTTGTCGATTTTTTATATCTTGTATATATTGTGTTTAATTCGTTAAATCTAGAATACATCAAAATACATTATAAATAATAATTGTATTGCATATATAACATGTAATCGTTTATGTTTATTGTAAATTAGATGTAAGGATATTTTCTATATTTTTAAGACCTGGTTGAGTGGTAAACAAGGTCTTAAGTCCATAACTCTGCCAGGTAAAATAAAGCAATTATTATTATTATTATTATTATTATTATTATTATTATTATTATTATTATTATTATTATTATTGTTATTATACTATTGTTCACTGGCTGAAAGCTTTCTCGGCTTAATTGTGCCGTTTAAATATATAATAATAATAATAATAATAATAATAATAATAATAATAATAATAATAATAATAATAATAATAAATAACAATAGTATAGGATCGTAACAGGTCTTGGCCTAATACTTGGAAGGAATAATAATAATAACAATAATAATAATTATTATTATTATTATTATTATTATATCTACTACATTTATTTGTATTACGTTATTCATTGCATCCTCAGTTTTATTTTTAATCCCTTGTACATTCCACGTTCCTAGAAGAATCGTTCCTACAAATACGAATATTTGGGAACAAAAATTAGTTCAGTTGGAAGTCGTGATGCTGAAATTAATAAGAGAATAAATAAGGAAAAATATTCAATATCAAAATTAAATGGTGTGTTATGGGATCAGAATATAAATTCTAAAAACAAAATAAACATTTTTAATACAATAATGAGTAAATGACATAAGGTGCAGAAACATGGGAAATAAAATCTAGATCAATAAGTAAATTAAATTCTAAAGAAATGGATTTTTGGAGGCGTTCAGCTGGAATTTGTAGAAGAGAATCAGCCTACATAAACAAAAGATGAATGTTCAAACCTCTATTGTGGATTTCATAAAAAAAAACCTGGTTGAGTGGTAGACAAGGCCTTAAGGCCTTAACTCTGCCAGGTAAAATAAAGCTATTATTATTATTATAAAATGGTTTGATTATGTAAAAAGAATGACCTAATACAGATTTCCAAGAAGAATACTTGATTGGGTGCCAGTTGGTAGAAGAAGAAGAGGATGGCCAAAAGTAACGTGGATTGATGGTGTTTTGATCAGCATGAGGGAAAATGATACGATGATGGAGATTGGAATGACAGAGAGATGTGGAGGAGAATGACAGTAGATTAATTGGGCGCTGGAAGATATTGTGAAACATTGTGAAACCTGCTAAATAAAAATAATATTATTATACAATCAGGTAGAAATATATTAGGAAGACTTAAACAAAGTTGGAAGAATCATATCCAGGAAGCCATGAGATAAGCAATTAGAAAAGAAAGTCTGCTTACTTAGAAAAAAATATAAATTGGAAACAGAGAAACAATGACAGTTGTAATAATCTGTAAAATAATAAAATTATTATTTTGTAGCTACTAATATTATTAAGTATTTTATTGTTATTATTAACTGTATATATCCATCCATCCATAGTCATTCTGCCGAGGGCAGGTCTTTCACTGCAATCATAGCATTTTCATGCTATGCTTTGCAGCTTTACTAGGGAATTACAGGTGTGGTAGCTTCCCGTTGCCTTCCACACCGGTGAAGGATGATGATGATGGCCACATGATTTTTCGGGGACCGTTGGGCCCTAAGCTTCCTGGCATTTGTCTTATAGATGAGGAAAAACCCCGAAAAAACCTCACCCAGGAGCCTGTCCCGACCGGGACTCGAACCCGGGCCCGCTGCGTGACAAGGCAGCACGCTACCTCAACACCATTGCGGTGGAATATATATATATATATATATATATATACACTTGTTATCAGAAAGAAAATTTCTAATAATTATCATCATCTATATTTCAGATCAACTGTTGGAAAAATTTGATATACTATTTGTTTAAATTCTCCAATTATCGTTATTCTATTCGTTCACCTTTAAATCAATAAAAACAGCCGATATTTTATCGCTCGCTTCCAAAGCTTACACTAAAACAACAGCACTGGTTGACAGGTTTGGAAAGTAAATTAAATTTTTCCGGGAGTCTTTCTCATTTAGTCTACTAAGCGACACGTGCGCCATCAAAGTAAAAACGTCGAAGCCAAAACAGATTAAATTCACCTGTTGATGCTCTCAAAAACGTACATTCATAATATTGTAGATTAATATAATGAAATTATCAGATAAATTAACCATGGCGTAGGAAAAAAAAACATTAGTAAACTATAAAGTAAATGAATTCATTCATAATAAATTAAACACTTAAAAAACTAATCTAATTCTAGATAATCTTAAAAAAACAAATCTTAAGTAACAATTTGATATAAACTTCACAATCTAGGATAATTATTTTATATTATCTTATTACGAACGTAAGTTATTAGTATTGAGCATAATTATATTGTTTAAGACATTAGGGTCGCAATTCAAAACTGGGCATGTAAGGATAATTGCCCTAATGCCAAAACAGTGAACCAGCAAAATATTGGCAGCGGTGGATTAGTGGTTATGTTCCTTGCCTCTGGTCCTGATGGTCCGGGGTCGATGGATTTTTTTAGGATGGGGAAATCCAAGGAGCATGTCCTCCGGGATGGACTTTAAGCCGTGGGTCCCGAATCTGAAGGTTTTCGGGCTCGTAAAAGAATCTTAATCCTGAATAAAGAGACCTCTAGGCACAGTTTACCGATCTTCTTGATTCTAGTAACACCTCAGTTGTCTATTGAATGTCTCATTGGATCGGTATGTTGACCGCATACCATTCATGACATATTTAAGGAAATAAGCGTAACTAAATTAAATTGTTCTAGTAACTCCTAATAAATAAGAGGTTAAGGCCAAACACTGGGTTGTTAAGCCATTATAGAATGTAGAAACCAGAACAAAAATACCATGAATTCGACTTGCTGAGGAGTTCGTTTAGTTTAAGCAGTTCCTGTGTTAAGGATTTTTTTCCAGAATTAATTGTTAATTTTTATTTATTTGAGTGCTGCATTTTAATTAGACTGTTTCTATAAATATTTAATAAATATGGTAGGTTTTCTAATTTAAAGTAACAGAGCCATATTAACGATTTAGTAGTCGGACTTTTAATAGAATAGCAGTTCAGAAAAAGGCTGTAGCCTTCATTTTTTAAAGTTGATTTTTTACAAGAAAATAGATCACATGTGTCATTTTTTTCAATGTTAATCTCAGCATGGGGAAAATTAGGGTTGCAATCTTGTTCAGGGCAGCTATTAAATGCATTTAATATTTATTAAATCTCCACGAATTGGAGCTCTATTTTACAAATGTGTGTTAGGGCTGTTGTTAAATATAAAAGAAAATTGAAGATACACTTTACTTACAAAATTGAAATGAAACAAAAACAACAAATTAACGAAACGAGAACTAACACAATTAAAACTAAGAAACAAATTAATAATAATGATGAATTACAATGTGATGAAAATAGTAATTACTTATGTTTTAAACAATGAACATCCAGAATGTATCGATTAAATCCTTGAGATGGACAGTCTAAAATAAGATGTTCAATGGTATGTTCATCATTACCACAAGAGCAGATACTAAATTTATGAAATAATATGTTCCAAATATCACATGAATTAACGATTTATGATGTAGTATCGAAATATGTCAGTTTTTCGCAGCATAACGAAAAACATAGCAGAATGAGACATAATCGAAAATATAATTGAAGAAAATGGCAAAGAATGGGAATAGTTTGTAATCTGTGACCCGTTGTAACATGCACATCGAGACTTTTTCCCAACAGCCGAAAATAGGTAGTTAAATAACTCAAGAAGCCACGTAGTCACAACGTAAACACCAAACATATCCTAACATGAATATAATACATCATCCAAATAGTAGCATTATGATATAATAACACATTTTGCCTCAACTAAGTCAGACGCTGTACCTGTTGTAGATGAAATAATCATACCACGTTTACAGTGCGATCAGTATAGCACTGGACAGCAGACGCTGGGATTTCACTATACACTGCTCACGTACTTGCGGCGGGGAACGGACAACGTAGGATCGCGGAGATACAACCACACACATTTTCGTAACTATTTTACAAATTATCGTACTCACTAACTTTATTGAAGCAGGTGCTAAAACTGTTCACCTTCGTCGTCCATACATTTTTGACACCGCTTTATGAAATGTGTTGTAAAGCTTATGGAATGTTGAACGTGACGGAATTTTTACACCCGGGAATCGTGTTTCAAAAAGTTTTCGTACTTGGCTGATAGACTGAGTTAACAAATATTGATCATAAATAAACACACGTTGTTCAGTATAAAACATATTAGCCATTATACAGTTTACACTTTACACTTATACACACCTCATTCAGTTTACATTTATACACGCCTGTATTATAAGATACAAACTTCAAAATTGAAGTAACATATACACGTCATTCAGTTGGCAAGGAAAAGCCAACGAACACCTTATCTACTCGAACTCGAAGCACACTATCTGACTGGTACCGTGAATGCGTTCGATGTACTCGTATACTGATGAGTCAGCGTACATTTCAAGTCCCGTGTCTAAGCCTTCAATATAGCACAGCACAAACCCCGCGTCTGGCGTCCAATATTATACTGATCTCACTCTAGATGCCATATAGTGGGCATAAGAAAAATAGTTTCATATCCGATACTGTCCGGTAATGTGATCAGTTACCTAAAATATACCTTAGTTTATATTATACATGTAGATATTAATAAAGACTTCGAAACTCGTGGATGCAAGAAATAAGAACCGGAATGAGAACATGAGGACTGGAGGAAATGGAGTGGATGGATAGACACGAGTAGAGAAGGAAAATAAAACTTTAGGCACAGAAAGATGTGTAAACATTGAAAATCTGCATATAAATAAAATTAATACATTTATACATCCATGATAATTCATATACAAAAATAAATTTCAGGCGGTATGTGGAACAACAGAGAGAACGTTCAAAAATAAAATTAAAATAGAAACAAAAATAAAAATCTTTAAAATTAGGGTAATTCCCATAATATTGTATGGATATGAAACTTAAGCTCCAACGAAAAAAAAAAAAAAAAAAAACAGAAAGATAGAATACAGACGGCAGATATGAGGTTCCTCAGACAAGTTAAACGATGTACAAAACTTGATAGAATTAGAAATGAGGATATACGAGAAGAATAAAAGTGCCGCCTTTATTTGTTAATGGATAAGGAGAGATACCCATTGTAAGCAATATATTATCAACCAAGAGGAAGACGTGATGTCGGAAGATCTAGAAAATATCGGGCTGATGCATTATGAAGTCGAAACGGACAATTGGTTAATCTTTGGAGTGACGATAATAATGATATCTCCACGTAGGCTACATATACACTGGAAAGAATAATGATTATGTTGATTGATCTATGTTCGTCTCGCTGGGGGCATGGATGCTTCCCTAATGGGAATTTTCTTAACCAGGCGCTTACTCTGCTATAGACGTCAGCCAGAGACATGTGGTTAGTACATCGCCTCGAGACCACATCTAGTTGGAAACTAAAGTACTATTCGGATGGATGAAGGTAGGTTAAATTTTGATCAGAGATATTTTTATTGACATAACGATAGAAATGGGCAGATTTTATAACTAACTAACTCAATGGCACTATCGTTTATGGCCGCGCGGTTATAAGCTCTCCATGCATCCCTATCCTGAGCTAACGTTTTCCAATCATCATCTGTATAATCTGCGTCCCTCAAATCATGGATAATGTTTTTCTCCCACCTCATTCTTGGTCTACCAACAGGGCGTTTTCCCTCTGGTTTGCTTACAAGGAAATATGAATTAATTGGGATTTTTGGTCACAAATATACAGTTTCCTCCAAAAAATAAAATATTTACACAGTAATTAATGCATGCATAAATATAGATGAAGCAGGATTTTAAGCTGATTTTTAAGTAAGTCAAATCTTGAAATTGATGTACCCTGCATGGGCAAGTAATGTATCATCTAAACCGGAGATTCTGTTAGATTTGAAATAACCATACTGTAAGCACATGCCATCTAGTGGTCACAAAAAAAAATGTTTCATGCTCAACACTATGAATTGTCGGGTACTGTTGTTAGCTCAGTTCGGTTAAAACAAGAAACGTTCAAATTGACGATTACGTGTATAAGGTTGGCAATAATACAAAAGTCAAATACATTGGGATAGATATAACTAAAATGTATTACGAAAATTTAAGAATAAAATTCTTAGGATCACTTTTGTGCCAAAGGGAGAAAACAAACAGGTGGATATAGAAGACCGCATAATGTGAGCTGCATGATCTTTAAGGGAAACTAGATGTAATAAGTACACTTATATCTGCGATGGATCGGACATGTGGCACGAATGGGGAATGAAAGAGGGTATGGAAGCTTCTTGTAGGAAAACAGGGAGGAAGAGTTCAGTAGGTAGGCTAAGAATGGGATGGGAGAATGGTATTAACAATTAAGTTAATTGTTCAGGGAATTACTGAAAAATATTAGCTCGGATACGGATATATAGAGAGCTTATATCCAAGCTGCCATTAACCTCCAGGTTCCATAGAGTCAATGAGTTAGTTAGTTAGTTAGTTAGTTAGTTTATAAATTAAATGTATTGTAGATTTTGTAACCCCTCCGAAGTCAACCAGCTGAAGACATTATACCTCGGTTCAGAACAATGGACTTGTGCTGGATCGAGTCTCCATGGGAGAAGAAATTTTCTCGTGAAATTCCGTGTAGTATATGTGGAAGTAAGGTCAGCAACCGCTTGGTAGACCCAAACATTAGTTCTCCTGTATCCAGTTTGAACAAATAATGTCTGAGTGCTTGAAATCGCCCAACCAACCAATATCGAGTTTCTTTGAATGTTAATTAACATAACCATATGCCTATGCCATCTAGTGGTTACAAGAAAAATTGGCTCTTGATCACCACTGTGGCTTGTTCAGCAATGTAAACTCAGCCTGGATAATATAAAAAATGTTAACGCATGTTGACGACTCTGTATACCATTATTATTATTATTATTATTATTATTATTATTATTATTATTATTATTATTATTATTATTATTATTAGTAGTAGTAGTAGTAGTAGTAGTAGTAGTAGTATTATCATTATTATTACTATTATTATTATTATTTTTTTTATTGCGGATGAGACCATGTAGGACTACGCAAAGTACTTAGAGGCGTTTCCTTTGAGCCCAAATTTCTTCCATTCTTTTGCTATGAGCATGTTTTCTATCATCTGTCCAAGTTTTTCCAGTTTTTTCTTCGGTTTGTCCTCTTGGTGAACTTGCCACTTATTCACCTTAATTCTAAATATATCTCTGTTTGGGATATATTCTTTAGTAATTCCTGCCAATTTTAAGTCCTTTTTGACTTCATCAATCCACTTCATAGTATCCATTGGAGCTTTACTTCTGTTTTCGTAGAATTCCATTATATGTTTTGTAAGCCTATTTGAGTTCATTCGTTTAATATGGCCATAAAATTTTAACCTTCGTTTTCTAATATCACTATGAATGTCTGTGTATATATTTTTATTTCTTTTTTACTTCTGAGTCTAAATGCTTCACCTATGACTTGTGGACCTACAACTTTTCTTATAATTTTGCATTCTTTTTTCACTATATTTTCGATATACTTTTTTTTTTGTTCAAAATTAATGTTTCTGCTCCATAGAGGCACTCTGATTTAATTACAGTGTTATAGTGTCGTAATTTTGTATGTAAAGATATGCATTTTTATTATTATTATTATTATTATTATTATTATTATTATTATTATTATTATTATTATAACTGATATAAATAAAGAATGGGAGACTATAAGAGATACTGAATAATAATAATAATAATAATAATAATAATAATAATAATAATAATAATAATAACAATAATAATAATAATAATATTATTATTAATATTATTATTGTTATTAATATTATTATTATTATTATTATTATTATTATTATTTATTATTATTCAGTATCTCTTATAGCCACATTGTAGCAAACGAAGAAGAAACTGATATAAATAAAGAATGGGAGACTATATGAGATACTATTAAATTGTCAGCATCAGAAAGCATTGGTTGTTTAAAAAAGAGGCAAAACAAGAAATGGTTTGATGAGGAATTTGCCGACATTGTAAAGAAAAGAAAGCTAGCAAAAATGAAATGGTTACACGAGCCAAATGAGGTAAATTTAGAGCAATTGGTAGTATTAGACGGGAAACCACCAAGTTACTAAAGAGTAAAAAGAGAGAATATTTGAGAGAGAAGATTAATGATCTTGAAATGAATGCAAAAAATAGGAACATTAGAGAATTATATCAGGGAATTAGTATAGAGAAGAAAGGGTTTCAGGCTAGAACAAACATAATTCGGAATGAAAATGGAGATATGATTGCAGATTCCAGGAGTGTATTAAATAGATCGAAAAGTTACTTTAATCAGCTATTAAATGTACATACAGAACAGGACATTGAGGATAATTTACAGCAGCAGAAATGCTAGTCGCAGAGCCAAATGCATTAGAGGTTGAAATGGCGATTGAAAAATTGAAGATGTATAAAGCTTCATATTCAGATGAGATCCCAGCAGAACTGATAAAATCAGGGGGAGAGAAATTGATGGGCACGATACGCTGGTTGCTTAGTATGATTTGGGGAAAAAGAAGCTCTTCCAGATGAATGGAAGGAATCAATTATCGTACCAATTTATAAGAAAGGAGATAAAACTGATTGCTACAACTACAGGGGCATCTCATTACTTTCGACTTCGTACAAAATTCTAACAAATATATTAGTAAGCAGACTTACTCCCTATATTGATGACATTATAGGAGTTCATCAATGTGGATTTAGAAGAAACAGGTCTACAACAGATCAGATTTTTAGTATAAGACAGATTTTAGAAAAGAAATGGGAATATAATGGTACTGTACATCAACTGTATGTAGACTTCAAAAAAGCATATGATTCAATTAAGAGGGAGAAGTTATATAGTATCCTGCTGGAGTTCGGAATTCCTAAAAAGTTAGTTAGACTTATACGAATGTGTCTAAATGGCAAAAAGAGTAGGGTGCGTATAGGCAAACAGTTTTCGGACACTTTTGAATTTCAGAATGGGTTGAAGCAAGGAGATGCACTATCTCCTCTACTATTTAATTTGTACTAGACCATGCCATTAAATCTTTAGAGAATGAGGAAGGCTTACAACTGAATGGTATTAATAAGTTGTTAGTTCATGCTGATGATGTAGTATTGTTGGCCGATAGCGAGGAGATACTAAAGACAATACGCACACACGATTGAGTAACACGAAGAAATTAGGACTGGAAGTAAATATCAATAAAACTAAATATATGGCCACACGTAGAAATTCATTACATAATGGAAATGGAGAGCTAATGACAAATGAGGGAAATTTTGAGGAAGTAGCTGAATACAAATACCTAGGAACAACAATCACAAATAGGAATGAGATGCACAAAGAAATTAAGCATAGGCTCAATTCTGCAAATGCGTGATATTATGCATTGCAGAGACTCTTGATGTCCCAACTCCTATCAAAAAACGTTAAACTGAAAATATATAAAACTACTAGAAGTCCCGGCCACGCGTTGCTGTGGCTAAGGTATACGTTAAAAATTTAAATTAAGTTGCTGTCTTTCAGCCAGATTACTTAAAACTTATACTTACACACGAAATTAATAATATTGAAAATAAAATAAACACTGAACACACTTAAATTATGAAATAATCAACATTTGTAATTCAATTGAAAATCGCGGTTGCAACAAATAGCACAGCCATCTGGATCTCTCTTTGTTAAATAATAAACCAATTACCTTACCAAATTACCTTACACCGCCATCTGTTAGAATCGTATGGAACTCACAGATAATTATAACTCTTTGTTAAATAATAAACAAATAATTTGCTACTATACAAATAATGCTACTATAAATTTAATTATAAACTAACCTAAGTCTCAAAAGTTGGAAAATACTGCACACAGTGTGCAAACTTTATTAAAATCGGTTCAGTAGTTTAGGATTCCATCGCGGACAAACAAGACAAACAACGTGACACGAAATTTTTATATATTAAGATTATTCTACCAGTTATATTATATGGGTGCGAAACATGAACTCTTACTTTAAGGGAGGAAATGAGATTACAAGTATTTGAGAATAAAGTACATAGGAGAATTTTTGGACCAAAGAGAGATGAACAGACAGGTGAATGGAGAAGACTACTACATAACAATGAACTACATGGCCTTTATAGGAAGCCAGATATAATATGAACAGTTAAGTCTCGTATACTGCGATGGGCAGGACATGTTGCACGTATGGGGAATGAAAGACTTGCATGGAAGCTTCTTGTAGGAAAACCAGAGGGAAAACGCCCAGTTAGTAGACCAAGAATGAGGTGGGAGAATAACTATGATTTGAGGGAAGTAGATACGGGAATGATTGGAAATCATTAGCTCAGGAAAGGGATGTATGGAGAGCTTATTTCCGCGCGGTCATGAACCTACGGGTTCGATAGTGCCAGTGAGTAAGTAAGTAAGTAAGTAAGTATTCATCCGGTATCTTGGCAGCTGCCGCCGTCTTCCGGAAACCTAACGCCATTCCTCTCTGTCCACCCATTGATCTTCCTCCAATCGTCTAATATTCATAGCCGCTTGTACCCCTTCTATCCAAGTTTTATTCCATCTACCTCTCTTCCTCCTTTCCATTGGGATTCATTCCATAACAATTTTAGGCAATCTTTGCTCTGGCATTCTTTTGACATGGCCATGCCACTGTAATATTTTCTTTTATATAATGTCTATGATGTCCGGCTCCTCTTGCACACCCATAATTTATCTTATTTCTTTATTTCGTATTTTATCCATTCTAGATTTTCCAGTTGATCTTCTTAAAACATCCATTTCTGTACTAAAATTATTTTCATTTCCCTGGTAGGAATTTGCCAAACTTCAGCACCATATGTTAAAATGTTCTGAATTATGGTTTGATATATATATTTGTAATTTTCAATTTTTTGTAATATTCTTGCTCAACCAAACAGTGTTTAAAGCATTTGTTGCTTGTTTTGTTTGTGCGATTCTATTTTTAATTTCCATTGTGTTATCGCCTGAATGGTCTAATTTTGTACCTAAATAAGTGCATTCAGTACTAGGTTTTAGTTCTTCTCCATTGTTGAAATTTATATTTTTCGTTTCTTCTCCTATACACAGATATTTAGTTTTCTCTATATTTATATAAAGTCTCCATTTTTCATATTCTTCTTTTAGTTTTTTCCATATATTCTGTCATCGTGGTATTGTGCTATTAATACCTGGTCGTCCGCAAAATTGAGTGAATATACGTGTGTATTTTGCATTGGTATGCACATTTTTTGACATTTTTTTTTTCCTCCAGTCTCTTAGTACTTTTTCAAGATAAAGTTTGAATAGGGTTGGAGATAAACTGCAACCCTGTCTTAAACCTTTTGTAATAGTAAATCCCTCCGTTATATGATTTCCAACTTTCATTTTCGAAATTTATCCTATTAATCTTTTGGTAATGTTAGAATTGTCTAAAATTTCCCATGACATTTTTTAAATGAATATTATAATATGATTTAGTTAAATCGACAAAAACTAGGGTATATCTCTGTTAGTAGATATTTTATTTTCTATCATTTGGTTATGCAAAATATATTATAGTATCTGTGCATGATCTACCACTTCTAAAACCAGATTGTTCTTCCATTTCTTTATCTTGGTATTCTAATTCAACCATTTTACTTAGTATACGTCCATAAATTCTACTTAACGTACTTGTTAGTGATATGCCTCTATAACTTTCACACTTTCTCTTGTCACCCTTCTTATGTATCGATGTTATAATAGCGATTTTCCACTCTTCTGGCACTTCTTCGCCATTTATAATTTTGTTAAACAGCACCGTGATCATTTCCAATAACTTCTGGCTGTCACTTTTAATCAATTCTATAGCAATATTTCCTGGGCTAGCATTACTACCATTCTTCATTCTCATAATTTCGTTTTTTACAGTGTTTATACCAATTTCGATTATGTTTCCTGTTTCCATGTCTGATAATCGTAATTTTCTCCCAAAAATTCTTTTCGGTCCTCTACTAAAAGTTTTTTGTAATATTCTTCTCATTCATGTGCCCCTATTGGGTTGAGAAGATTCTTATTTCCATTCGATGAACGTATACTTTTTATAAATTTCCGTGATTCAGAACTCTTCTTGTTTCCTAAACATGTTTGTATTTCTGGACATTTCTTATCCCAAATCTCGTTTCTGTGTTTAGTAAACATTCTACTCACTTTTGCTTGTACTTTTTGATATTGCATTTTGTCATTCTGGTTCTCTGTACTAAGCCATTTTAAAAATAACTGTTTCTTATTCTGTATTACTTTCTCTACTTCATCATTCCAAAACAGTGATGTCTTTCCTCTATTGCCGTCTTTCACACCCAGTGCTTCATAAGCAGCTTCATGAATGCACCTTTTTAGGTACTGATACATCTTTTCTGTATCTCTCAATTCACTCTGTGTTAATTTTTTGTTCTATCTTTGTTGATATAAATGCTTTGCTATTTCGTTTTATATTTTCCCTATATTATATTCTAACGTTTTCTTCTTTTTCTGCGTGTTTGTTATTTCTATTAACGATATAAGGAAATACAAATTTTCCAATTACTGATTTATGATCTGCCCCAGAACTTGGTCCTCTATAAGTTCTGACATTCTGTATTTTCATTTTTGAATTTTGTTTTGTAATTATGTAATCGATAATTGATTTTTATTTAGTGTTGGACATTCCCACGTGTATTTATGAATATCTTTATGATATCGAAAAAAACATTCCATATTTTAAAAGATGATTATCTACTTAATACAATTAACCTTTCTCCATTATCATTTAAAAGGTTTTCTCCAAACTTTCCTACTACTGGATCTCCATATTTATTTCCTGTTCTTCCATTCATGTCTCCCAACAATAGGCCTATCAATTGTTTCCCAGCGCTAAGTTTTCCTATTTCTTCATTAACTTTGTGAAAATAATAAATGATTTTCTAGATTTGCCATTCCATTATCGTTAACGGGTGCGTTTATTCCAAAAATCGTTAACTTATAGTACCATATATTCATATCTAATTTTAAAATTCTCTCATGAATGGCTTCTCAATTTTTTATAGTACCGTTCCATTTCTTATGAATCAACAATGAAACACTTATTTTTTCTCTTTTATGTTTATCCACGCCACTGTAAAGATGTATATAATTGCCTAATGTTTAATTTCCTGAGCCTTTCTTCTTTGTTCCTGTTATTATTATTATTTATTTCTTTATTTATGTATTTATTTATTTATTAAACTCGCAGAGTTATCAAATAAGGCTTTCTATTTTAACTCTACCACCGAAAAATATCAAACAGAGTAAATGTAGTATACACAATATCATAAATATTTACAGAAAGTAAATTACAATTATAATAAATACAGTTAACATTATTAAGAAGCAAAAATAGAGAAAACATATGTTATTCCACTGGAAGACCAATTACAAAAGAAATATGTTTAAAGAAGCTACTGTAATATCCAACAATCCCTGTTTTTTGCGGTAAGGAATTCCTGAGTATAGCATAAATAAATACATTAATGAATAAAGGAAGGTTGTGTGTTGTGGGATGTGAATTAGGAGGTTCTAGTCCGATCGTGTATTCAAATCGTTATTGGAAAATAGAAGGTGAAAGCGAGACTATAAGTATTGTTTGTGTGTGGAAAATTAAACAACCTTGTCTCACGAATGTGACACTTGGTTACTTCTCTGATAATTTGAATGTAATTTTTATTGACATTAAGATCTTTTTAGTATATATTGCTTTTCTATAGGAATGGAACAAATGTTTTTACGTCATTTATTACTGAAAGTTTTATTGTGCAATTCAATATAACTTGATTTAATTTCTATTAGTTTCCTATTCGAATTTGCAAAACTGATTTTAATATTCTCTATTACTTTATTGCTCATTCAGATGATACGAAATTAATTGTGTTTGCTTTATAACTTGTGCAGACGACTTCGGTAGTAGCCTAAGTCGATAAATTAAAAATATACGTTTTAATTTATTTGGCTCCAAAATTTGACGGTATATGCTTACGGTACGATAGCATTTCGAGCTTGCAGTATAGGCTTCACACCTTGTTAATGTTACAATAACTGTATAAAAATAAATTGATGACTTCCGGTATATACAGGCTGGAATTAAGATAAATGCATATATTTTAAGTAACAACAATCAAGATATAATTAAAATCTTTAATATTAATTTTTGTCATGTAGTTACTGTTTCCTTAAAAAATAGTTGAGGCGGTCAGTAGGCTGGTGTTAAATATAACGGGAAAATTGTGAGGGTTAAATAGAACGAAAGTGTTTGGCTTGTGAAAAATATTTACAAAGTAAAACTAGATAGTGTTTTTAAAGGAAGTTGGAACTGAGACTTCACTCTGCGGATTCTTGAATTATACAAATGGAACAAATGTAATTAAAGAAGGTAAAATTACAAAAAAAAATTTTAAAGCCGTTAAGGTCTTTAAAAAATGGTTAAAATAGGAACAGTAAGTAAAAAAGTCTCGAAAATGGCAAATAAAACCCAGCATCATCTGCCCTACAATGACCCAAAATGTATATATATATATATATATATATATATATATATATATTATGTTGGGGCTCGTCTTCAGACATAAAATAAAAAGAATGGGTTTCTCTCACCTTCCGAGCCCTATTTATGACTAATACACAAACATAATTTTATATTAAATGTATTTGTATTGATACATATCTTGAACTAATAATAATCCTATCAATTAACTTCTCTGAAATCATACCTAATATTATTCTTACATCATCCTTGGCCAACCAACTGGCAGCTTCCCTTCTGATTTTCATATAAAGTGTTTCCGTGCCACCATTCATTGAATAAACTAAACACATGCAACTTTATGGAGAGTCAAACTATTTGTTTTTGTTCTTCTTTGATTGATAAGTAAAAAAAACATAATAGGACACTGTCTTAGTGTAGATTGAGAACACAGGCATAATTAAGAAGAGGAAATGGGCAATTGGAGGTTGTTTAAAAGCTTTTTTTTTTTTTTGCTTCGATAGATGTAATAAATTAACACATTAACATTTTTAGAAAGAACACAGTAGCTGAAATTGCTTTATAAAATATTTTATACATATATTATAGGTAATTAAAGAGACCCAACTATTATTAAACATAAGTTTGGTTGTAAATATCTTTATTATGGCCAGAAATGTCACATGACAACCGGTGGCTTTGGACAAAGAAAAAACCCATTGTCATGACAATAAATGCAATTAACTTCTAATAATGGAATGGTAACTATGGAAAGAAATTCAATGTTCTTAAAGTTGACAAAAATTAGATATTACGATATTACTTGACAATATTTTAAGAAATTTACGGGGTGAAATATTTAAGAAAATCAAACAGAATTCATTCATTATAATCATATTTTGAAATAAAAATAAGTTATAAAATATCTGAAGATAATCTCAATAGAACGACATGTTAAAAATCCGTAAAATATTGAAGGACAAATACAACATACGTAAGTAATTTTATAATTCCAACATTTATTTATAATAGGTTCCAAACACCTTATGTTAATAGATGTATTTTAATTAATGCTTCCCTATTTACTACGTTATATGCAATCATACATTTAAAATTAATTTCTGTGTTAGAAGTCTGCCCTTAATAGAATTAGCGATTCAATAAATTATGGGAGGAAATTAAATTAAATCTTACACAAAAGTTAATTTGAAGCAAATGCAGTACATGCGATTCACGAAAGTCTGTATTGCAGTAGTGTACTTCCTATCAGTCCTCTTGGAGCATGGGACCTATCTGATAGAAAGACTCTAGGACTCTGTTTTCTTTTTTGTCAAATTCCTGACTTGATTCCAACTTTTCTCTGGTTCAATTCTCGTGATTAATCAGTGCTGCGCCATGTAATTTTGGTCTTCGTATTTTTCTGGGCAATCCGCGAGAATTCCAGAGATCTCTTTTGCATACTATCTAGTCTGTTCTGAGAGGGTGTCCAATCTATTTCTATTTGCTGTATTTAATCTCCTTCCAGGTTTAATCCTGTGACGTTTCTTCCATAATTCCTCGTTTGATATGGTTTTTTGCACTCTAAATTCTTAAAATAAATGTTAGTAATATATTTATATGTACTTGCAATTTTTATATAATGTAATTGTTCCTTTATACTTTTCACATTGCTGTTGTATAGCATTGAATTACTTTTTGTTGAAATTCGTTTAGATCTCCATATGGGTGACAATTATATTGTGAGAATACAGCTTTTTATTTTTTTAACTAGAGCTTTAATATCTTCCTTTAATCCTATTTTTTTGTATCATGCTTCCGAAAAACTGATATTCGGCTAACTCCTCTATTTCTGTACAATTGAGCTGAAATCGCATTTCAGTTTAATTATTACCTCTCATTATTTTGGGTTTTTGTTTATTAATTCACAGCTCTTCTATGCTTGCTGCCTTCTCCAGATCTCCTATTTTCTTTCGATGTCAGAGAACTTGTGTCCCAATGAACAGACATCCTGCATTTTCTAGATCTTCAAGTCTACCATTCAGAACCCATCAAGTCCCTCTATATCTTCGATTACATGCATTTGCCATTATGTCGTCTAAGACCAATATAAATAACAATGGTGGCATCAAACAATTTTATTTTACTCCGTTCTGACAGGAAAAAGTTTCGGATAGTTTCCCCTTGTGTGATATATAACATACATACTTTGCATTGCAGTCTAATAATCAAATAGTATACATTGCGTGGCTTTTATATTCAGACCTATAATTTCTATTGTGTAAATCAATTAAACATTATTTACCTGGTTATGGAGTAGCTGATGACAATACATTTTAGACATTATAAGCAGGATGATTATGTTACAAAAAATTAAAGACTTAAATCAAAATTATATTACTGGACTGACCAGCCTCATGGGCTAGTGGTCAGAGCCGCTGACTTCGGTTCATGGGGTCCCGGATTCAATTCCCGATCAGATCATAAGTAATTTTTCTTAAGGGAAATTATTACTGTGGTCTCCCATGGTCTGGATTTAGGTTAAGTTTAGGTTTATGGACTCTCCTGGCTCTTCATTATCAGTCATCATCTATCTTATCATTAATGTAACGAAACTCCACCTACCGGGCGACCCTAGTTAACAAGTTGGTTGCAATTCTTTAGCTGCGTGTATGAAATCTTTAGGTGTTGATTTCATACACGCAGGTGATAAATCAAGCTATGCTAAACATTTCATCAACGCAGGTCACCATCGAATGAACACAATCGAAAATACTCTCACTATAATCCACCGAAAACATTCCAGCTAGGATAAATATATTAGAAGACCTCGAAATTATAAAGGAAACAAACAATACCTCACTTCTCAATGAGAACGCACCCCAATCAAACCCATTATACGAGATCGTCAAAAACAAGTTAGTTGCTGCTACAAACAGTTGGAGTATACATCACCGTACACAACAACAACGAGTAGCGGAAGCTCAACCTGCCGAAGATGGAAGATAACTTCCGAAAGCGCTCCAGTTAATTTTATATACAATATTTTAACAAAGTTGAGGACGACGGCACCTACCAAAAGATACATTTTAATTGTTAACTTTCATCATATGACTATTCACCTCAACGGAATTTGATATGAATTTTACTAGTATTGACGCAAATATAAAGTTTATGGTCTTTTGGAAAACCATCTATAAAGGGTGCCCAAGCTTCAAATCTCTCTTGCCGCCCTAATGAGGTAAACAAGGTCTTGAGAAAGAGGTCAAGCTAGCTGTCTTGGGAAACAAACAACCCCACAAGCGTGTAATGATGTAGCCAATGAGTAACTAATATGATATTCAGATTAATAATATGTACTCCAATTGAATTTGTGTCAGAAATAAAAAGTTACCGCCCTACAGATTCTCGGAAATAGCGCGGATAGAAGCCTAAGTCAAAATTATTAGAACAGTCTCGCTCTTGCCTGTCGGCGAGACAGAACAGTCGCCTTCTTGCCTGTAGGTAGATAGTCGCGATCTTGCTTTTGGCAAGATATATATATATATATATATATATATATATATATATATATTGCGAGTCTTTTTATTGATTTTTGCCTAAGAGTAGGCGAGTTATATTACTAATTGAACTAAACGGCGAGATATTTTACAAGTCTATCCCAACTAAGTGAGAATAGTAGAGGTCACTTAGTCATTATAAATAAATTACGGAGAATATAGTCAGTTTCCGTTAGAAATAAAGTTTGTGTAATTTATACGGTCTATATTCTCGGGATCGTGAACATTGAAAGATCGCTCCAGAATACCGTTTCGAGAGTCCGATAATTGAAAGGGAATTGACATATTTCACGTGAACTTATAATCTACGAGTGTGTACCAGTTAATTATACAAATATTATAAAATAAAATTCTACAAGTAACAACTATATTTGGTGTTGTCCAAGTTATTATATACTATCGTAGTTGCCTTCAAGTTGGTCGTGTTGTCCCCAGAGAACTCATAGCTTTACCAAAATCACATCCCACCGAGTAAGACACCCCCTACAATACTTAAAATTGACTTAAAAATTACTTGTAGTGTGGTATATAACATAAAAACCGGCTATAATGAACAGGACGGATCCTGTGACATCTTGACAGCACATCAGATATTTTATTTTTATTCATAACCATTATAATTTTCTTCAATACATCCATTCCCATTTCCCCACTCACTTTTTCTAGATCATTTATTACAGTTTTCGCTAGGTTCCTTTACTTCACTAACTGAACTACTGATTTCTATAAACGAGTCATATGTACAGATAGTTGGAATGTGGGAAGGCAGAACCTCTTCATAAAATGTATATTGAAGTGAGTTTTTATACTAGTTGAGACAGTACAAGTAAATTATGTTTAAAAATGCACATTTCCTCGCAAAAATGCATAAAACTGCCAAAAAAGGATGCTTGAACGATTAAAATAAGAACTAATATGCTACAAAATCGACAAAAAACGCAATATGCCAAAAATGACAAAACATGGAAACCTACATGCAATCACAAAGTTGCCTGTTTAAGATCCTTTTCCGGCAAAATGTATTTACATCTGAGCATTGTATAGTTTTCATAGAAAAAAGATGCAAATACATCAAATTTCTTGCCCAAATAACTACCCCAAGGGCCTCCGGGTCTGTTGTGGGATCACTTTACTTTACTACAAACAGCTAAAGTGGAATGAAAACATTGTTCGTAGTTTCATTTATCTATCCTCTGCCACAAAAGCTAGAATAGACTCCAAAAATTACAAAACGTAAATAATATTTAAACAGCTAAAATGGAATTAAAATTTTTTCTAGCCGATCCCTACCATAAAAGCTAGAAATGACTCCAAAAATTACAATACAGGAATAATATATAAACCGGCTATAATGAATAGGACGGATCCTGTTATATCCCACAACTAAAATGGAATTAAGAAAATTGTTCAAAGTTTAATTTGTCGGCCATCATGGGTAAAAGCGGGAAACGACTCCAAATTTTTTTTGGAATATAATATAACAAAGTTTAATTTGTGGATCCATGACGTAAAAGCTAGAATAGACTCCAAAAATTACACAACAAAAATTATATATAAACCGGCTACAATGAACAGGACGGATCCTGTGATATCCCACAGCTGAAATGGAATTTGAAATTGTTCAAAGTTTAATTTGTCGATCCCTGCCATAACAGCTAGAATAGACTCCAAAAATTACACAACAAAAATTATATATAAACCGGTTACAATGAACAGGACGGATCCTGTGATATCCCACAGCTGAAATGGAATTTGAAATTGTTCATAGTTTAATTTGTCGATTCCTGCCTTAAAAGCTAGAATAGACTCCTAAATTACAAAACAGAAATTATATATAAACCGGCTACAATGAACAGGACGGATCCTGTGATATACCACAGCTAAAATTGAATTAAAGAATTCTTTAAAGTTTAATTTGTCTATCCCTGCCATAAAAGCTAGAATAGACTCCAAAATTACAAAACAGAAAGTAATATATATATAAACAGGCTATAATGAACAGGACGGATCCTCTGATATCCCACAGCAAAAATGGAACTAAGAAAATTGTTCAATGTTTAATTTGTGGGCCATCCTGGGTACAAGCGGGAACTGACTCCAAAAATTGTTTGGTATATAATATAATAAAAAAGTTTAATTTGTGGATCCATGCCGTAAAAGTTAGAACCGACACCAAATATTGTTTGGTATATAATATAAACTGGCTACAAAATTGTTCAAAAATGTAATTTGTCAATCCCTGCCTAATAGCTAGAACCGACTCCAAAAATTGTTTGGTATAGGCCTATAATATAAACTGGCTACAATCCCACAGCTAAAATGGAATTAAGAAAATTGTTCAAAGTTTAATTTGTCGATCCCTGGCCTAATACCTAGAACAGATTCCAAAAATGGTTTGGTATATAATATAATCTGGTTACAATGAGCCCGAATAAAAACAATCTCCAAGAAACCAAAACTATGGCATTTAAGGGTACATATCCAATAAGAAGCAAAATTGTTATTAACATTAAAATATAGAACAAGTGATTAGGAAACTTAATATCATGTGAATGAGAAAAGGATAACAACAAGTTAAATAATTTTACAAATTAATGAGAGTAATAAACATTGCATTTAAACCAAAAACAACATTAAAGAAAATAGGAATTAAATTATACAATACTTTGGCAATTCCTAAACTTCTTTATGGCAGTGAGTCATGGACTTTCAAAACAGCTGATGCCTTGACAATAAGACCAAAAGAGATGAGATGTATGCAAAAATAGAAGGATACAAATGGTCGGACTATAAAACCAATATAGCAATAACAAAATAACTAAAAGTTACACCGGTTTTTGAAAAAATAAAAAATTACAAAACTGAGTGGTTAGAATATATCAATAGAATGGCAAATGACAGACTACCAAAAATCCTGGCCTATCTCCATGGAAGAGTAATGTTGATAATGAATGTAAACATATACGAAGTTTAATTTGTAGATCCATGCCCTAATAGCTAGACCCAAATCCAAAAATCGTTTGGTATATAGGCTAATATAAACTGGCTACAATCCCACAGATAAGATGGAATTAAGAAAATTGATCAAAGTTGAATTTGTCGATCCCAGGCTTAATACCTAAACCCAATTCCGAAAAGTGTTCATAATTGGTAGGCTATATAATATTAACTGGCTACAATGCCATAGCTAAAATAGAATTAAGAAGATTGTTCAAAGTTTAATTTGTTGATCCCTGGCCTAATACCCAGAACTGACTCCAAAAAGTGTTTATAACTGGTATATAATATTAACTGGCTACAATCCCAAAGCTAAAATGGAATTGAGAAAATTGTTCAAAGTTTAATTTGTCGATCCCTAGCCTAATACCTAGAAAAGACTCCAAAAAGTGTTTATAATTGGTATATAATATTAACTGACTACAATCCCACAGGTAAAATGGAATTAAGAAAATGTTTCAAAGTTTAATTTGTTATTTCCTGGCCTAATACCTAGAACTGACTCCAAAAAGTGTTATTAACTCATATATAATATTAACAGGCTACAATCCCACAGCTAAAAAGGAATTATCTAAACTGTTCAAAGTTTAATTTGTCGATATACGTAGAACTGACTCCAAAACGTATTTGTAAATGGTGTATAATATTAACTGGCTAAAATCCCACAGATACAATGGAATTAAAGGAATTGTTCAAACTTTAATTTGTCGATCACTGGCCTTATGCCCAGAACCGACTAAAAAAAGTGTTTATAATTGGTATATAATATTAACTGGATATATTCTCAGAGGTAAACTACAACTAGGAAAGTTGTTCAAAGTTTAAATTGTCGATCCCTGGCCTAAAACCTAGAACCAACATCAAAACGTGTTTATAACTGGTATATAAAATTAATTGGCTAGAATCCCATAGCTATAATACAATAAAGAACATTGTTCAAAGTTTAATTTGTTGATCCCTCTCCTAATACCTAGAAATGACTCCAAAAAGTGTTTATAACAGGTATATAATATTAACTGGATACAATCCTACACCTAAAATGGAAATAAGACAATTTCTCGAAATTTGATTTGTCGATCCCTGGCCTAATACCTAGAACTGACCCCAAAATGTGTTTATAAATGGTATATAATATTAAGTGGCTGCAATCCCACAGGTAAAAAGGAATTAAGAAAGTTGTTCAAGTTTAATTTGTCGATCCCTGGCCCAATTCTCCAAAAAGTGTTTATAACTGGTATATAATATTAACTGGCTACAAAATCACAGCTACAATAGAATTAAGAAAATTGTTCAAAGTTAAATTTGTTGATCCCTGGCCTGATACCTAGTATTGACTCCAAAAAGTGTTTATAACTGGTATATAATATTATCTGGCAAGAATCCCACAACTAAATGGAATTAATAAAATTGTTCTAATTTTAATTTGCCGATCCCTGTCCTAATACCTAGAACTGACTTCAAATCGTGTTTATAACTTCTATATAATATTAATTGGCTACAATCTCACAGGTTAATGGAATTAAGAAAATTGTTTAATTTGTCAATCCCTGGCCTATTACCTACAACCGACCCCAAAAAGGGTTTATAACTGGTATATAATATTAACCGGTTAAACTCCCACGGCTCAAATGGAATTACAAAAATTGTTCAAACTTTAATTTGTTGAACCCTGTCCTAATACCTAGAATTGGCCCCAAAAAGTGTATATAACTGGTATATAATATTAACTGGCTACAATCGCACAGCTAAAATGGAATTAAGAAAATTCTTCAAAGTTTACTATATCATTCCCTGGCTTAATACCTAGAACTGAATCCAATAACAGTTTATTACTGGTATATTATTTTAACTGGCTACATTCCCACAGCTAAAATGGAGTTAAGAAAATTGTTCAACGTTTAATTTGTTGATCCCTGCCTAATTCCTAGAACTGACTCCAAAAATTGTTTATAACTGGAATATAATATTACTGGATACAATCCCACAGCTTAAATGTAATGAAGAAAAATGATCATAGTTTAATTTGGCGATCCCTGGCTTAGTATCCAGAACTGACCCCAAAAAGTGTTTATAACTGGTATATAATATTAACTGGCTACAATCTCACAGCTAAAATGGAATTAAGAAAATTGTTCAAAGTTTAATTTGTTGACCCCTGGCCTAATACCTAGACCTGACCTCAAAAAAAGTTTATAACTGGTATATAATATTAACTGGCTACAATCCCACAGGTAAAATGGAATTAAGAAAATTGTTCAAAGTTTAATTTGTTGACCCCTGGCCTAATACTTAGACCTGACCTCAAAAAGAGTTTATAACTGATATATAGGCCTAATATTAACTGGCTACAATCTCACAGGTAAAATGGAATTAAGAAAATTGTTCAAGTTCAATTTGTTGATCCCTGGCTTAATACTTAGAACTGACTCCAAGAAATGTGTTTATAACTGGTATATAATATTAACTGGCTACAATCCCACAGGTAAAATGGAATTAATAAAATTGTTCAAAGTTTTATTTGTCGATCCCTGGCTTAATACTTAGAACTAACTCCAAACAATGTTTCTAACTGGTATATAATATTAACTGGCTACAATCTCACAGGTAAAATGGAATTAAGAAAAGTGTTCAAAGTTTAATTTGTCAATCCCTGGCTTAATACCTTTAACTGACTCCAAAAGGTGTTTATAAGTGGTATATAATATTAACTGGATAAAATCTCACAGCTAAAATGGAATTAAGTAAATTGTTCAAAGTTTAATTTGCCAATCCTTGTTATAATACCTAGAACTGACTCCAAAAAATGTTTATAACTTGTAGGCCTATACAATATTAACTGGCTACATTCTCACAGGTAAAATAGAATTAAGAAAATTGTTCAAAGTTTAATTTGTCGATCCCTGGCTTAATACCTAGAACTAACTCCAAAAAGTTTTTGTAACTGGTATAGAATATTAACTGGCTACAATCTCACAGGTAAAATAGAATTAAGAAAATTTTCAAAGTATAATTTGTCGATCCTTGACTTGAAACATAGAACCGACTGCAAGAAATGATAATACTAGTATATAATTTTAAGTGGCTCCAATCCCAGAGCTAAAATGGAATTAAGATACTTGTTCAATTTTTAATTTGTCGATCCCTGGCCTAATACCTAAAACCGACTCCATAAAGTGTTTCTAACTGGTATATAATATTATCTGAATACAATCACACAGCTAAAATCGAATTGAGAAAATTGTTCAAATTTTAATTTGTCGATCCCTGGCCTAATACCTAAAACCGACTACAAAAAGTGTTTTCTAACTTGTATATAATATTAACTGGCTACAATCACACAGCTAAAGTGGAATTATGAAGATTGTTCAAATTTTTATTTGAGGATTTCTGACCTAATACCTAGAACCAACTCCAAAAAGTGTTTATAATTGGTATATAATAATAATTGGCTACAATCTTACAGGTAAAATGGAATTAAGAAAATTGTTCAAAGTTCAATTTGTCGATCTCTGGCCTAATACCTAGAACCGACTCAAAAAACATGTTTATAACTGGTATATAATAATAATGGCTACAATCCAACAGCTAAAATGGAATTAAGGAAATTGTTCAAAGTTCAATTTGTCGATCTCTGGCCTAATACCTAGAACCGACTCAAAAAAAGTGTTTATAACTGGTATATAATAATAACTGGCTACAATCCAACAGCTAAAATGGAATTAAGGAAATTATTCGAAGTTCAATTTGTTGATCCCTGGCCTAATACCTAAAACCGACTCCAAAAAGTGTTTATAACTTTTATAAAATATTAACTGGCTACAGTCCCATAGCTAAAATGGAATTATGTGAATTGTTCAAAGTTTAATTTGTCGATCCCTGGCCTATTACCTCGAACTGACTCCAAAAAGTGTGTATAACTGGTTTATAATATTAACTGGCTACATTCCCACAGTAAAAATGGAATTAAGGAAACTGTTCAAATTTTAATTTGTCGATCCCTACCTAATACCCAGAACTGACTCCAAAAAAGTGTTTATAACTGGTATATAATATTAACTGGCTACAATCCCACAGCTAAAATATAATTAAGAAAATTGTTCAAACTTTAAATTGTGTATCCCTGAACTGATTCCTAGAACTGACTCCAAAAAATGTTTATACTGTTATATAATATTAACTGGCTACAACCCCACAGCTGAAATGGAATTAAGAAAATTGTTCAATGTTTAATTTGTTGATGCCTGCCCTAATACATAGAACCGACTCCAAAAAGTGCTTATAACTGATATATAATATTAACTGGCTACAATTTCACAGCTAAATGGAATTAAGAAAAATGATCAAAATTTAATTTGTTGGTCCCTTGCCTAATACCTAGAATCGACTCCAAAAATTGTTTATAACTGGTCTCGAGGTAGCGTGCTGCCTTGTCAAGCAGCGGGTTGGGTTCGATTCCCGGTCGGATCAGGCTCCTGGGTGAGGTTTTATCAAGGGGTTTTCCTCACCTGTAAAAGAAATGTCAGGAAGCTTAGAGCCCAACGGTCCCTAAAATAATCCAGCCATCATTATCATCCTTACCATTATCATCATCATCCTTCACCAGTGTGGAAAACAACGGGAAGCTACCGCACTTATAATTCCCCAGTAAAACTGCAAATCATAGCATGAAAATGCTATGATTGCAGTGAAAGACCTGCCCTCGGGTAGAATTACAGCTGAAATGGAATTAGGAAAATTGTTCACAGTTTAATTTGTCGATCCCTGGCCTAATACCCTAGTATCGACTCCGAAAATTGTTTATAGCTGGTATATAATATAAAGTGACTACAATCCCACTGCTAAAATGGAATTAAGAAAATTGTTGTTGTTGTTCTTCTTCATGACGGTTTAGGCTTATTTACTAGTCTGTTCTGGCTCCAAATTTCTACTGTTTCCATAATTTCTTTGGTCTTCCCAAACTTGTTCTTCCTCGTGGTGAATATTTGTAGGCTGTTTTTGGTATTCTATTCTCAGTCATCCTTGCTAAGTTTTCTTCTCAGTTTATTCTGTATTTCACTATTGTTGTGTTTAATTCCTCTACTTTTAGTTGTTGTCTTATTTCTGTGCTATGTTTTTTGTCAGTTCTTTGATATCCTGCTATTGGTCTGAGTAATTTCATTTCAGCAATTTGTGTTCTGGCATATTTTTGCGTTGTCAGTGTCCATGTTTCGGAACCATAAGTAATAATAGGAACTGCCATTATCTTGTATAATTTCATTATTGTGTCTTCCTTGGCTTTATTTTTCAAAGTTCTTTTTAGTGTTCATGTTATATAATTAAACTTATTTAGTTTGTTATTTATATCTGTTTCCGATGTGTTTGATATTTCGCAACCTAGGAAGTTATATCTTACCACTTGTTCTATTGGTTTATTTACTAATATTATCTTTGTCCGAACTGGATGCGCGCCATTGAAGGCCATTGTTTTTTATATTTCTGATGATATTTCTATGTTGTATTTTTTTATATTTCATTTAGTTTATATACCATTCTTTGTAGTTCGTCCTCTGTTTTTGCTATTAAAACCTGGTCATCTGCAAAGGCTACTGTTTTTTATATCTATATTTCCTAAGTTAATTCCACCAGTCGTCATTTGCTATCATGATGTTATCATGTCAAAATAAATGTTAAAAAAGAGTGGTTGATAGTGGACAACCTGTCTAACTCCTCCTGTTATACGTATTGGTTCCCTTTGATTTATTTTTGTTTTCTCATACTTTTCTTAATTACTGCAATCAAGTGTAGTGGAATTCCTTTTTCACTTTATATGTTCCATAATTTTTGTCTAGACACATTATCAAAGGCCTTCTTATAATCTATAAAGTGGATGTGCGTCCCTAAGTTGAATTCTCTTCGCTTCTCTATTATTTGTTTTAATGTGAATACGTTGTCTGTGCAGCTATTTCCTTTCCTAAAACCTGTCTGCTCTTCTGATATTATTGCGTCTACTATAGTTGTTAATCTTTGGTTGATCATTTTTTTGCATATATTTTGTATGCTGCACATAGTAAACTTATGCCTCTATTGTTTTCTGGCTTTATTTTATCACCTTTTTTAAATATTAAGACAAATGTCAGGAAAACTTTAAGGCCCAAACGGTCCCCGAAATCAAATGGCCATCACCATCATTATCCTTATCATTTATCATCATCATCGTCATCATCCTTCACCGGTGTGGAAAGCAACAGGAAGCTACTACACCTACAATTCCCTAGTAAAGCTGCAAGCATAGCATGAAAATGCTGTGAAGGACCTACTTCGGGCAGAATTACTATGGATGGATGGAGATTATTTTTCCAATATTCCATTCTTCTGGTATTGTATTTTCTTTCCACCACTTGTTATAATATTTTAATAATTTTTCTTGGAAATTCTTTGGGGCATTTTTTATCAATTCTGTGTTTATATTGTCTATCCCGCATGTTTTATTATTTTTACATTCCTTTAATATTTCTATCATTTTTTGCATCTCTAATTCATCAACGTCTTCATATTGTTTGTTTGTTTCTAGGAGTGTTATTTCTTCTTTATTTTGTTTGCCCGTCCACAGTTCTTTATAATAATTTTCTAATTCTATATCTTGTATAGTTAGCAGATTTGTTATGTCTTCTACTTTAGAATCATGACTTCTTAGAAATGTATATACTTTGTCTTGTCTTTCGTGTAAATTGTGTTCCATTTCTCCTATGTATCTATCCCAATGTTCTCTATTTAATTTTCTAGTATTTTTTTTTAATAATGCTCTTGTTCTATTATATTCTATTCTGTTTTGGCCATTCTTGTTGTTTAAGTATTTTAAATAGGCCTCCTTTTATCTCTTACCAATTTCTGGATTTCGGGATCCCATTTTTTTAGTCCTTTGTTTTTCCTCCTACTTTCTTTGTTCCTAATACCTCTTTTGCTGTTTTATGTATAAGCCCTTTTATACTATTCCATTCTTCTTCAATTTCCTTTTTTGGCTCTTCCGCATTTGTATAATCTCTTAGCCTTCTTTTGCATAAATCTTGTATCGATTCTTCTTATAACAATTTTATTTTATAAATTTCTTGTTTGGTTTCTTCCTTCTTATTTAATTCTTTAATCCAATTGCTATACCATTTCTTTTGTGTATCTATTTTACTAATCTGAAGACTCTTGTGTCTCTGACTAGATTTTTCATTTTTTGATTAACCATAATGCAATCTATTATAGAGCATGATCGTCTCTCACTTCTCGTATATTTATGTACTTCCTTATGTCTGAAGTAATTGTTCGTAATTCAAAATGGTTAAAGCATGCGAAATTTAATAACTTTTCCCATTATTATTTTGCGTTTGTTCTCCATTGTTTCCCGTTACATTTGTAATTGTTTTTTTTTCCCCCATACGTGCATTTGTATCTCCTGCTATGATTAAGTAATCGTTTTTGTTAGTTTGGTCTATTATCGTTTGTAGTTGTAGGTAAAATTCTGTTGTTTTTTTCTTTTTATTTCTGCCTTCCTCTGGTGCGTAGATTCCTATTACAGTAAGATTTCCTTTTGGTATTTTGCATCTTATTTTCATTATTCTCTGATTTATTCATTCGTATGCAGTTGTTGTTTTCCTTAATCTTGTGCTTACTAATATTGCTACTCCTTCTTGAACTTTTTCTGTTATTTCAACTCCACTATAAAACATTATATAATTACTTAGACCTTGACTTCCTCTTTGTTTCTTTTTTGTTTCTGTTATCACTGTTATATCTATACATCTTTACTTTAATTATCTTTCCAGTTCGGTTTCTTTATGGTGTATTCCTCTGACATTCCATGTTGCTAATTTAATTTGGTCTTGAATTCCAAAACGTTTGTCCTTATGCTTTGCGTTTGTCGTTATCCGTTGAACAATCCGGCTATCTCTTCGGAGTTTGTAATATTTTGAAGTGTCCCCTGAGTACGCTACTAGCGTTCTGCAGGGTTAGTCCTTTGGAGGGGTTGCCTCCTTAAAGCCTTTGGAATTGCTTCCTTGTGTTTTATCCCCACAAGGAGGGTTGCCTCTTCCGCCTTCTGCCGTTGAGGACTTCACTCTTGTTTCCCCCAGCTGGGTCTCTTATTTCATCCCCAGAGATTGGGTTGCCACTTCCGCCATTCCGATATTTCTATCTCCGCCGTGTCTGCCGTTGTGGTCTTCCGGGTTTGCAGCTTCCAGTGTGACCGTTGCTCCAAACGTTGCGGATTATTCTTAGTTCCCTCTCCTCTTATTTAACCGCAAGTCAAGGCTTCCCGGCTATGATCGTCTCAGTCATTGGTACTAAGCTTCCCTACCATGCCAAGGTGATAATCCACAGGGAGGAAGAAAATCGTTCAGAGCATAATTTGTCGATCCCTGGCCTAATACCTAGAATCGACTCCAAAAATTATTTATAACTCGTATATAATATACACTGGCTTCAATGAGCACAGGCGTAACGAACGAAATATTAAGAATTATTCATAACTGTTTTACGGGATGCCAATAATTGCAACATTGGTTGAAACATAAATGAGTGTGAAATTCTGTGGCAAAACATTAAAGCGTGTGAATATTTTATAAATACAAGTTATTTAAACATTTCAATAAGCACATAATTAAAAAACAAAACTACGTTTTATTATTCATAATTTACCAATAACTATTATAGTACATATTTACGAACGCTCTGCCATCTATGCCGGAAATTTTCAATAAACACAAACTCGTTTTAAGATAGATTGATTTTTCTCCGGTCCGAAACATTTAAATAATTAGCATGAGAAATTAACTAGCTAGCTCTTAGCGATAGTGCTTTTTTTCTAACTTTTAGCAGAGAAATTATTTATTTCACACTAAGATGAGTTTTATATGTTTACGTTATTAAAATGAGTGTGCAAATATTCACGAACTCTTTGCCACATAACATAAGAACTAAATTTTGTGTGTGGCGACTCATTTTAACACAAGAAGCAATGATAATTCTTAACTACCTTTTATTATATACCATTCCGAACTTCTTGTCGGTTTCATTATGTTTGGATCCAATTTCCGAATTTCATAATATATTTTATATTATTATTGGTCAATATTTATTGATTTTCAGGAGTATTGTATAATTATATGTACTCTTAAACATTTAATTGCCGATAAATAATTAACTTAATATTGTAATTGTGTCGGCTGCGGTGTGCTAATGATTATGGTCCTTGCCTCTAATTCTGAGGGATGCAGGTACAAACCCGGCGAGTCGATTGCTATTTATGATGGAAAAATTCAAGAGACAGTCCTTCGGAAAGGACTTTAAGCCATGGGTCCCTAGTTTGAAGATATTCAGGCTCTTAAACGAACTTCAACCTGAATAAAGAGGCATCTGTGCAAAATTTAGCTCCCTTTCCCATCCAAGTAATATAGTAACGCACTAGGTGTCTCATTGCGGCGATATGCCGACTCCATTTCGTTCGTTGACATCTATAGGTAAATAAGCGTAATTAAATTAGATTGGTTAAAACAATCCTACTAGAGAGCCACTAACCTCCTCACGGGAAAGTTCGGGGTATATAGTACGTATAGTAATTGCCTCATTATACAAAAATTGTCCGGATCAAAAAAAATAATTCAATTAAATTTTACATTTATATTATATTAATTTCCTGAATTATTTTATGACGTCTTTATTTATATATTTACTTATAACATATTTATTTATTTACGTATTTCTATGTAATTTTATTTATATACTTTCGTAAGTATTAATTATCACATATACATATTTATGTATATCTTTTTTATATATTTATTTGTCGTTTGCAATGAGATTAAATGCGGTCATCAGAGAGGGCTGACAACCCGGCTCAAATCCAGTGACTATTGCACAGAAAAGTGGGAGCCTTAACCTTCTACTACCCTGAGGATCTCTTAAGGTCTGTAGTAAGATCACTTTTACTTATTTATATCCTACACATATTTATTTGGCTTGATTCGATCCCCGACAACGCACTGGTACATTATTCTTCATACATTCGTATCGAGACTGGTCCTGGGGTTCACTGAGCCTCCTATAAAAATTAATTCTGTGATGTTCTTGCGGGGAGTAGTTGGTCAGAAGTATAGGGATAGTCACGTGACCTCTTTTTCATACCGTTGGCTGAGATTAAATGGACGTTTGTAACCAACCAAGTCTGTTGTGGGCTTTCATGCCTAGCAGTGGGATACATTTACATATTACTATAGCTTTTATTTATTTTCACGTGGCTGTTATAATTTTCCATTGTGTTAATAACTGACATGGGAAAGGTAGTAAGTAATAAAAAGAAAAATAAATTACAGGGGAACGAAAAAACTATTTTCCCAACATTAATTTTAATATTAATTTGACACTACTAAACAAGAAATTGCATTTGCAAAATAGTAGCACAATATCCAAATTAGTTTTACAAAATATATTTAAATTTAAGTGTCAACATTGTGTTTTGGTTTCCCTGTAAAATATTTATTTTTATGACTTACTACCTTTCCCATATCAATGCATCAATTATTATCGCTCATACCATCTTCTTCGCATACATCACAGCGACGTTATTTCTCCGATTCATAATTTTGTGGATTTCACAAATAATCACAAAGCTCTTCATTTGTCTTACCTCCCCTATTGTTACAGTATTTATAATCGTAAACTCAAATAAATAAAAATTTCTAATCCAATTTCGTAAGAAAGCAGACAATAAATATCTCCTTTTTGTACAAAACAATAACATGGCGGCAATGACAACAATACTCCATCGTTCGTCATATGTTAGCTATAATGGTATATGTACGTATAGGTGGCAATAAAACCTACCCTAACTTTCTAAAATTTCGGAAATTTTGTATGGACGAAAATTGGGATAATTAAATAAAAGTATGAAAATATGATATATTTCACGTCATCTCATCCCTCGACCCACCCTGAGTTAAACACGAGTTAAGGATAATTTATTTTTATATATTATCAAGGAAATGTAGAAACATATTATTCAAGCGCTCATTTGTCAAAATTACCGGTTGGTGTTTCTAGTGTTAACGTAAACAAAGTTAAGAAATTCTGAATATATATGCCTATGATCCCGAAGCAGTGATTTCAGAGCCGCCATTTTTAAAAATGTGTTGTTTATCTTTTTTAAATTTACATGATATTTTAAACCAGAGTTTTCCCATGGACATATCAGAGAATATTTAGTATATTTACATGGTCCATTTACATTTTGTGTTAATGCAATTTGATTATTCAGAGTTTATTCTTGAAGTGTGCGGATGCTGATGAAGTTTGTCACTGCGACGTGTTGATGTGGAGTTTAGTATCTGGGACAGTGTTTGGGTTGTTAGAACAGGAGGCCGGTTCTTAGGTACAGTGAACATTCTGTCAGAATTCTAATCAATTCACGTCACGTTACTATAAATGTAAAGTTTTCAATTACACAAAACACCTATGATAGCTCACATACCTAATATTGGCAGTATTTCGTTCCTCATATTCATCAAAACTAACAAGGAATGAGCCCTTCAAAGGCTCAAAAAAAAGTTGGTCAGACCATCTTCTCAGTGGTCTCCGAACTTCCTCCTTCCATCTGGTTTATAATTTAGCGCACTTCTAGTAAATCTCTCAAATAGCATTCGATAAGTGTCTTCTCCGCTGTACTCTGTATTGATAGATAATAAGAGAGAAAGTCCATAGCCTTGTGTCAATCCTCTTGAAGTTGGTTTCTTACTTGAATTTTTAAAATTATTTATATTTATTAATACATTTCTTGCTCGTATATAAAACATTAACACCTTCTGTTAGTTTTATAGAAATTCTATGAAATTCGAAAATATTCTGTAGAACTGGCCATTGAACTCTACCATATTTTATTGATGAGAAATATAATTGAATGTCAAGTGTCGTCAATTATATTATTAATTTGACGTCTTAGAATTTCGACATTATTTTAACTTATCTGCTCAATATACAAGGGTTAGAACTTTTAGAGTGTCAACACTGCAGTAGAGACGCCATACGAGATACCTCAATGATGTCGCTGTTAGCACATGCCAGATACTACCTTACCTCAGAACACATGAACTATCTCTTCTAAAATCACGCTCAAGCGAACTGGCGAAAGTGAACAGGTCTAATGCAGTGTTGTCACTGTGTTTTCGAAGTAGGAACAACGGGGATGGATAAAGCTTGAATGTAAGAGACGTCGAACAGCACGGCAGTGTCATCAAGGTCTTTAAGAGGATTGCAAGGAAACTTCATTGTCTTACAGAACAGTGGCATGTTGAAGCTTTTACCAACCATCTCACTGTTGTGAAAGACAATGCAGTTTCCCCGCAAGAAGAACTTGAAGACACTGCCATGCTGTACCACATTTGACATATTCAATATTTATCCAAATCCTTCGTTCCTCTTCCAAATATATCATGACAACGTTAAATTAGACCGACAGCTAAGACGAGTCTCTAATTCTCTCGCCAGTTTGAATGCGCGAAATGTGAGAAAGGAGAGTCCATATATTCTGAGGGAAGGTAGGATGTAACTGAAGTGTGCTATCAGTGACATCATTAGGTTCCGTCATTTGGCGTCAAATTCAAACTCTCTTAATATTGCAGTTAAAACATAATATACAATTTTTTCGATATCGGAAATGTATTTATAATAATTTTGGGAAATTCGCCATTATAATTGAAAATTCTCTCCATATTTGATGCGGCATTACAAATGACGGTCCTCAAATTAGAAGCATTATACTACACCTGATGTTTTAGTTATACAACGTATTAATTCAATTAAAGGTAAAACAAATATCTTAGTACAAAATAAATTATAGTACCATGCTTGTATGGAAGACGTTTACTTATTTGTTGAAAACATATGTCCTCATCTATTGACTGATGCATAAACATTTCAACTCGTACCTAAAACAATGTTATCTAACTTTATATCGTAATAATCCATTTTTACGTTACTAGTTGTCGGTATATAATATAAACCGGCAACAATGAACAGGACGCATCCTGTGATACCCGATCCACTGTTGTCGCATTCAACTGTAAGATCAGTGGACTTAATGCAGTTTTCTTGCTCAACAGACACTGATAAAAGAAGAACGCTGGGGGACCGGAGTGCAATATTATATACCACACAACTTCTAACACTATGTTATTACCCAAGTTATTTGTATGCATGTAATCGTTCTTCTAACTGAATCTATCTTCTAGGTACCTTAAAAATCGGAACATAATGCACGTAACTACTAAGAAAAAAATATGAATTGTACCTGCAAAAAACTATATGGAAGAATTTTAACGACAATATTCATTACAAAAAAAATTAAATACAATAACTTAAATTTAAACCCTAAAGCAATATAACATTATGGTGACGAGACGTCCCGATTTTGGTGGGACGGTCCCGATTTTTAACAATTTGTTCCGCGTCCCACGGCGTTTTAAAAAAAGTTCCGATTTTGGAATGAATGCACGACAAGCTAGGGAACGGCGGGAGAACGGAAAGGGAATATACGGTTTTTCGGGGCCATGTGACTGTTTCACCAGGAAATGAGTTTTATATTACTTTTGTTAATACTATAATTTTAAACTTTAATAATAACAAATGATTGTTGAGAACTGATTATCGAGAACTGCTTATTAACGTTTGCATTGTTGATCAGTTGTTAGAATTCGACTACCATTGTTTGGACTAAATGAACAATGACATTGTTTGGCATTGGTAATGACGAAAACATTTTGTAATTCTCCCTCAGACGATACACATCGTACTGCGTGCTATTGCTAGTTAAACAAATCAGCTGTGCAGTTAATTTAGGCAAGTAATTTATTTATTTCATAAATACATAAAATTTCTTGAAATTAGTAGACAGTACTCGCATTGTATATATATAGCGCCGGCCTTGAAATTGATTCTTACGACTTTGTAAATTTCACTTATGTTGAAATTAAAATAAATATACTACAATATTATTTGTGCGTTCAATAAAATGTATTATTGCTTCATATAGACAAAAAATTTAATCAAGAACCCTCCCCTCCGGCCAAGGGTGTCCCGCTTTACCAATGTTAAAATGCGAAGTCACAGAATAACATCTTAAAATGTACAAATCTAGAAAAGTACGGGGAGCACTTTTTTATTAGGTGCGTGTATGTATGCAGGGCCCACAAATAACCTAACAATCAACCTCTACTTTTATTAACAAAATTCCCTATTACGGATACAGAGTGAAAGTAGTCTGCAAGTTTGCAGATTTTAAGTATGAATTTTTTTGTGGCAAATACAATCATAATGTCTTATACATTTTGAACCGCAAATGTATAGTTTTCTCAGAAAAAAAAATCCTCCACAAATTTATTGGTGCATTACTTTGGAATGATGGAGAACATTGGTCTGAGATTCCCATAGTATATAGAAAACGTGAAATACAACATTTTCCTTTCGTATTTTTTCACGAAGGTTTATGGCCACATGACTATTGGCTATCTATGCATCCATATCTTGATATAAAAAATTATAATATGTACCTTGTATGAAGTCTCCTCAACTATTAATATATTTAAAATATATTAGGTCTCGTCCTCAGCAAAAGGTTGCTCGCTACAGTACATTCCTTTCATATTATGACTAAGGTTCGGAAATTAAGAACCAATAAAATGCCTATGAAAGACCTTTAAAAGTACCTAAAAGATATCCTAAAAATACCTAAAAACTGGAAAAAGGACGTACAAAGTGTTACACTTGCTAATATGGATAAAGACAACCTCGCTGTCTTCACCCTCTGCTCGAGATAATTTTCACAAAGTGGCAACTTATTAGAAAATTTGAAGGCGAAATACAATAGTTCAGGTGGTCAGTAAGCTGGTGTTTAAAAATGACGGGTTTATTTTGTGATGATTCAATAGTTCCTCGCAGAATAAAAGTGTCTGGAATGTGAAAAATCTTTAGAAAGTAAAAGTAGATAATTTTTTTAATAAGTTGGAATTGAGACAAGATTCTGCGCATTCCTGAATTATACAAACGGTATAATTGTAATGAAAAGAAGGTAAAGTTAAAAAAAAGGGCTGATAAAATGTAAAAAAAGGCTAATAAAGGATCAATAAGTCACAAAATTTCGGGAAAGAACAAAATGGACAAATTAAACCCACCATATTCTGGCCTACAATGACCCAAAATGTATATATATTTTTTATGTTGGACCTCGTCTTCAGGCATAAAAAAATATAATGTTTTTTTCAACTTCTGAACCCTAATCATCACTTGAAACAGGTGAACTTACTTACTTACTTACTTACTCACTGGCACTATCGAACCCGTAGGTTCATGGCCGCACGGACATAAGCTCTCCATACATCCCTATCCTGAGCTAATGTTTTCCAATCATTCCCTGTATAATCTACTTCCCTCAAATCATAGTTAATGTTGTTCTCCCACCTCATTCTTGGTCTACCAACTGGGCGTTTTCCTTCTGGCTTTCCTACAAGAAGTTTCCATGCACGTCTTTCATTCCCCATACGTGCAACATGTCCTGCCCATCGCAGTCTACGGGACTTAACTGTTCTTATTATATCTGGCTTCCTATAAAGACCATGTAGTTCATTGTTATGTAGTCTTCTCCATTCACCTGTCTGTTCATCTCTCTTTGGTCCAAAAATTTTCCTAAGAACTTTATTCTCAAATACTCGTAATCTCCTCCTCCTCCCTTAAAGTAAGAGTCCATGTTTCGCACCCATATAATATAACTGGTAGAACAATGGTTTTATATATTTTCAGCTTAACGTTTTTTGAAAGGAGTTGGGACATCAAAAGTCTCTGCAATGCATAATAGCATGCATTTCCAGAATTAAGCCTATGTTTAATTTCTTTGTGCATCTCATTCCTATTTGTGATTATTGTTCCTAGGTATTTGAATTCAGCCAATTCCTCAAAATTTCCCTCATTTGTCATTAGCTGTCCATTTCCATTATATAATGTATTTCTACGTGTGACCATATATTTAGTTTTACTGATATTTACTTCTAGTCCTAATTTCTTAGTGTTACTCAATAGTGTGTGCGTGTTGGCCTTTAGTATCTCCTCGCTATCGGCCAGTAGTACTACATCATCAGCATAAACTAACAGCTTATTAATACCATTGAGTTGTAAGCCTTCCTCATTCTCTAAAGATTTAATGGCATGCTCTAGTACAAAATTAAATAGTAGAGGAGATAGTGCATCTCCTTGCTTTAACCCATTCTGGATTTCAAAAGTGTCTGAAAACTGTTTGCCTACACGCACCCTACTCGTTGAGCCATTTAGACACATTCGAATAAGTCTAACTAACTTTTTAGGAATTCCAAACTCCAGCAGGATACTATATAACTTCTCCCTCTTAATTGAATCATATGCTTTTTTGAAGTCTACATATAGTTGATGTACAGTACCATTATATTCCCATTTCTTTTCTAAAATCTGTCTTATACTAAAAATCTGATCTGTTGTAGACCTGTTTCTTCTAAATGCACATTGATGATCTCCTAGAATGTCATCAATATAGGGAGTAAGTCTGCTTACTAATATATTTGTTAGAATTTTGTACGAAGTTGAAAGTAATGAGATGCCCCTATAGTTGTTGCAATCAGTTTTATCTCCTTTCTTATAAATTGGTACGATAATTGATTCCTTCCATTCGTCTGGAAGAGCTTCTTTTTTCCAAATCATACTAAGCAACCAGCGTATCTTGTCCATCAATTTTTCTCCCCCTGATTTTATCAGTTCTGCTGGGATCTCATCTGAACCTGATGCTTTATACATCTTCAATTTTTCAATTGCCATTTCAACCTCTAATGCACTTGGCTCTGCGACTAGCATTTCTGCTGTCTGTAACTTATCCTCCTCAATGTCCTGTTCTGTATGTACATTTAATAGCTGATTAAAATAACTTTTCCATCTATTTAATATACTCTTGGAATCTGCAATCATATCCCCATTTTCATTCCGAATTATGTTTGTTCTAGCCTGAAACCCTTTCTTCTCTATACTAATTCCCTGATATAATTCTCTAATGTTCCTATTTTTTGCATTCATTTCAAGATCATTAATCTTCTCTCTCAAATATTCCCTCTTTTTACTCTTTAGTAACTTGGTGGTTTCCCGTCTAACACTACCCAATTGCTCTAAATTTACCTCATTTGGCTCGTGTAACCATTTAATTTTTGCTAACTTTCTTTTCTTTACAATGTCGGCACATTCCTCATCAAACCATTTCTTGTTTTGCCTCTTTTTTAAACAACCAATGCTTTCTGATGCTGACAATTTAATAGTATCTCTTATAGCCTCCCATTCTTTATTTATATCAGTTTCTTCTTCGTTTGCCACATTGTCATCTGAAGATTCCAGTACTTCAAATCTATTAGCAATTTTGATTTGGTATTCTTGCCGCATTTCATCATTTTTCAAGTTTTTTAATTCATATTTTACAGAATCATCTTTAGCGTTTGTTCCTCTCATAAGCGATAGCCGTTGTCTGATTTTCACCCTGACCAGATGATGATCTGAATTGCAGTCTGTCCCTCTAACTGATCTAACATCAATGATGCTACTGTGCCAGCGTTTATCCACTAATACATGATCTATCTGGTTCCGAGTTTCTCCATCTGGGGACGTCCAGGTGTATTTATGAATATCTTTATGCTGAAATGTTGTGCTCTTAACAATGAGATTCTTTGATGTGGCAAATGTGACTAATCTAACCCCGTTGTCGTTACTATCTTCATGAAGACTGAATTTGCCTATTGTTGGTTTGAATATATCTTCCCGCCCCACTTTTGCATTAAAATCTCCTAAGACAATTTTCATATGATATCGTGAAAGGCTATCAAATAAGCATTCTAATTCTTCATAGAACTCATCCTTGATCTTGTCATCTTTATCTTCTGTGGGGGCATGTACATTTACAATTATAAAATCATGTCGTTTACCCTTTAGAATTATGTATGATATCCTATCACTAACAAACTTAATATCTCGGATAGCGGATAGGATCCTCCTTCTGACTAAAAAACCCGTTCCAAATGCAGGTCTTTCTGCACCCCCATAGTATAATGAAAAGCTTCCTGATTCCTGACTACCTTCTCCTGGCCACCTAACTTCCTGTAAAGCGACTATATCCAAGGGCGATTTATCCAATTCCCGCGTTAATATCTCTAGTGCCCCGCTATTGTATAAAGTCCTAACATTCCATGTTCCTAGGAACATGTCCCTGTGTTTGAGCCTTTGGCATGGGTTCCCTGAAGTAGTCCCCGCCCGGAGAACCGAATGGGGGACTATTTGACCTCCGGAAAATTTTACCCCAGTAGAACCCATGTCCGCATTTCTTGACGGTTGTATTTTTACGGTGAAAGATCGTCACTCTTTCGACCAAGGTACTTATTTCGTCTGGCTTATCACCTTCGACCAGTCCGGCATGGGTAACCCTATCGGCAGCAATGCTACCGCCGGCATAGCTCTCAGGATCATTTAAGCACACAAGCCACTCCACCACGACAAGGTAAAGATACCGTGGAGGGGAAACAGGTGAACTACTGAATTTAAATTAGAGCTCGTCTTGTCACGGTCTTGCATGAACATTATAGACGATATTACCTACATACAGAACGCATGAACAGCAAAATACTCTTAAATAAGTCATTGCAGATATTCAATTCCTTGTATCAAAATAGCATCCCTGAAAGTTTATCAGATTTTGTTACCAACCTATATATTGATAAGAAACAAATGAATCGTGAATTCTTTTTACCTCATACATCTATGTTTTTTTAAACACAGAACTGCAGTATCGAGAAACAGATCATTCCCATCTTCAGCTGTTTTCACGACTGTCATTTTTTATTATGCCGCTAATTTTCTAAACTTCCATCTGATGTAATTTCGAAGAACTTTGTAATCAAACTTGGTTCGTCTGAAATCTCAAGTAAAAGGACGATATTATGCATCGACCTGCTAAGCGCCATTTTTTTAAATAATTGAGATTTTGATGACATCTATTGCACTGGCTCATGAAGTGAACGTATGCACTCTTTTAGCGCTAAATCTTTAAATATAGCCTTATTATTAAAGAAAAATATAAAAGCCATCAGTCCTATCAGAGAATCTATATTTAGCAACAAACAGTTATGAAACCAGATCGTCGGAAATGCTAATATAAATTTTGCATCAACCAGTTAAGCGCCAAATGTTCCGCTCTTATATCGTTGATCCCTATTGTCAGACAAATTAAATAACTTGCAATATCCAGTATTTTTTGTTTGGTAATATAATACAATAAATTACTTTGGAGAGAAATGAATGTCACCACATCTGTTGTTAAGTGGATTGAAAAATGCTTGAATGATATGGCCATGTACAAAGAATGTAAAATGAAAGATGACCAAAAAATAGATACCAATGGTCACCCCCTGGAAGAAATAAACGTGGCAGACCAAGATGGAAATGGAAAACCTACGTCAGAACTATAATGGATGATAGGAATTTTGAAGAGGGAGATTGGAATGATAGAGATAAATGGAAACTGAAGACGGCAAAGCCATAAGTGGGGGAAAGCCAAATAAGAAGAAGAATACAATAAATTGTGAAGACTGACTTATACTTTAAATGTATTCTACTCAAAATTCACATCATCGCATAGCCGGTTTATGCATAACGTCGTCCAAATTGAAATGTTTGTTATTAATTGTTCCATCTATTTATTTTTTTTAATTGTATAAGCCAGATAATGCTAGATATTCAGCTGATTTTCACAGAAGTCCTAATATCAGAACTGCTTTATCCAGTTATGTCTAAAAATGTCTACATACTTGATCATCCAACATCTAGTATCCTTGGATAGTAATTACCGTAACCATATGTCATCTAGTGGTGTCAAGAAAAAATTGGTTCATGACCACCACTATGGCTTGTTCAATAATATATTCTAAACTCAACATTGTTAATATAACAAATGTTCGAACAATTAATTGATGACTCCATGTACCTGTAATAATAATACTAATAATAATTATAGATATATTTCTTTCTTTCTTTCTCTCTTTCTTTCTTTCTCTCTTCCTTTCTTCTTCTTATTCATTATTATTGTTATTATTATTATTATTATTTTATTATTATTTTATTATTATTATTATTATTATTATTATTATTATTATTATTATTATTATATTAAACTTGCAAAGTTAAGTACTTGAGTCTTCTGTCCAACTCAGCCAGTAAAAAATATTAAATACAGGAAATATTTAACCAAGATCTTAAAATATTCAATTATAAGTTAATATTTACACAAATCAAACCGAAATTTGGAAATACTTTACAACATGTGACGCGAATTGTTTTTTCTAAGTTCCAACCATATACCATGCCTATGCCAACAGACGCGAAGCGGTATACACTATGGAATCACGCCTCTGTTGACAGTCCGTTACAATAAAGTAATATTTGGTAATAGTATAAAGAAAAACAAAAAGCAAACAATCATATTACAATTACATAAAGAAAACACAATAATATTACAATTACATAATAATACAATAACATTAAACATTAATTATGTAGAATTATTAAGAATTAATGGTATTGCATTTTGATAACATGTATTTATTCATGAATGAGTGTTGTTTTCATATTCCGCGTTTTGTCCAGAAATTTACCCAAGTTTATCCAATTTTCTGGATTTATCAGTAACTCGTAGCATACCAATCTTTCAGGATTTTAGTTTAGAAATATTTCCGGTAGTAACTGACGCCTCCAATATTCTAAATCGTTACACTTTCCTAATATATGTATCTCGTCTTCAGAGCTCCCGCACATTGGACATATTCGCATTAAATTTAACACGAAAAAAGTATACAGTGCTCTGCTATCTGTATAAAGCAATAAAAAATTGTTATTAATGTTAACAAGGAGAGAAACTAATATTTACGTTCTTCGCACCCCTATAGCTAGTAGCACTTGCGCTTGAAACCAGCTGCAATGACCAACCGTGCCGTTACGAACCGGTAAATGAGACGCGATTGAAATTTAATGACAACACGAGTTTCATTAAATTTGCAGCAAAATGACTAACGCCATCATATTTCATGTCAATTAATTAACATATCCTCCAATTTTGTTACAATCCAACTGGTCCAACATAAGTGCTTCTCTTGTTAGTATAACTAAGTCTAGTTCTGAAAACATACAAATCTAACATTTGCCACAACTGGTTAAGGCCACAATACAAACAATTTGTAAAAAAAAAACACAACCCTTACCTGTAGCACTTCACACAATTAAGTTAAATTATCGTAAAAACACGACACAATATGCACAAGGATTTTTGTTGCCAGACCTACCGATTGGCCGAGGCTAAGATCACAATAAAGATTCGGCCAATCACAGCAGAAACCATAACTGCTAGTCACTGTACACTTATTGATTTTTTTCGTCTCGCAGAGCACAGTCGTTCTTGACGTTCCAGTCGCCGCAAGACGTAAGCTCTGATGGTGCTCGACATAAGCCGACAATTCACATAAGAGATTTAAGCCTACTCAAGTTGTTGCTTGGAGACCATTGTCATGCTATATGCATCAACATATAGTTACTTGAATATTAATTACCGTAAACATAGGCCCATGCCATCTAGTGGTCACAAGAAAAATTGGTTCATTACCACCACTATGGATTGTTCAGTAATTTTGTAATCCCAGCGTGATTAATATAAAAATATTAACATAGTAAATTGATGACTCCATACACCTATAATAATAATAATAATAATAATAATAATAATAATAATAATAATAATAATAAGTGAAGTCATAAGTGAAGCATATAGACTCAAAAGTAAACAGGAAATAAAATTATTTACAGACGTTCATAGTGATATTATAAAATGGACATGTTAAACGAATGTACTCAAATATACTTCAAAACTAATATTGGGAAATAGAAGTAAAGTACCAGTGGATACAAGTAAATGGATTGGTGAAATGAAAAAGGATTTAAGAATATATCATAAAGAGAGATATCTTTAAAATTAAGGTGCACAAGTTGCAGGTTGACCAAAAGGACAAACCCAAGAAAAAAAAAAAACTGGGACAACATGGACAGAAGAGAGAAAAGAAAAAGCCCATAGCTAACCAATGAGGGAAACGTGTAGTTAAAGGAAACGCTTGTAAGTACTTTGCGTAGTCCTGCATGGGCTCATTCGCAATAAACACAACCAGCGAAAAATATTAAATATGGAAAATATTTACACAATATAATATAGTATACAATTATAAATTAAAATTATGATGAATAAAGGTAACTATTATTAGAGAAGCAAAACATCAGAAACCATTAATTAATTCAATGAATGAATACACAAAAGAAATATAGGGGCCTATTTAAATTTCTTTTAAAAGAAGCTAATGTACGCAATCTCTGATCTTTCGTGGTAAGTAGTTCGAGGGACTACCACTAGATACCGAATAGGAATGAATATTGGGAGGTCTGTGTTGTGGTCATCTAGTTTGGTCAAATAATGTTTCCATGCTTGAAACCATCAAATCAACCAACACTATTTTCTTTGAATATTAATTAATGTAAGAATAGGCCTATGCCATCTAGTGATAACAAGAAACATTGGTTCATGACCACCACTCTGGCTTGTTCAGTAATGTTGTAAACGCAGCGTTATTAATATAAGAAATGTTAAATACACTAAATTGATGACTCCGTGCAACTATAATAAAATAGTAATAATAATAAGAATAACATTTCATTTAAACTGGCAGAGTTAAAGTCATAAGGCATTCTCTCCTACTCAACCAGCGAAAAATATTAAATATAGGGGATATTTACACAATATCATAACGTATATTATAAAAATATATAAACTAAACTTATGATGTAAAAAGTCAATATTATTAGAGAAGAAAAAATCAAAAACTATCAACTAATCACTGAAAGACCAATTTCAAAAAGAAAGATATTTAAATGTATTTTAAACGAAGCTAATTACCGGAAGTCCCTCATATATATATATATTTGTGGTAAGGAATTCCAGACTCTAGCACGTAGATATGCTGTAGTATAGGAATGAATAATGCAAGGTCGGTGTTTTAGGATGTGACGTAGGAGGTTCTGGTGCGATCGTGTTCCCAAATTGTGATGTAAGAGAGTAGATGAAAGCGAGAGGATAAGTACCTTGTGAAGAGGTGTGCATAGTTTTGAATAGTAGAATACGATAATACATTGTTCCACGATCGTGAAGATGGAGCCAGCATAGTTCGCGGAAGTATGCAGAAATATAGCCATATATATGAAATTTGAAAATATATCTGATACACATGTCACAATATAACTTATGCCACAAGTAATTGAAGTAAGTAAGCCGTAAGTACGAATTGATTGGGACATATATAATACTAAAATATTTTACAGACTCTTTGTCGCAAAATTATGTTTCTCTCGATATATATGTGTTGTGTGTTTTTTTATTGTACAAATTTCCATGTATTAGACAACTGTCCGTGTTATTTTGACCGTGCAAAGACGGCATAATCATTAGTCCTTTAATTAAGAGTGGTATTATTGATTGGACGAAATAAATACTGCCTTAATCAAATATAATTGAATTTAATTAATACGTGAAATACATAGTGATTCACAATAAGTATTACAGACTTCTAGGGGTTGTAGAGGTGACTTAATAGTTAAAGGTTTTGATAAGGAACCCATATCCGGAAACGTACTATTTTGATGTAAAATAAGTTTCAAGATCGAAACACAATGGTCTGATATAGTGTGTCTTGTGTATTACAGACCTCTAGGGGTTGTACTACACCCGTCGAGTCGGAGGAACATCTTCTTGCATGAATTCTGGCGGCAGCAGAAATTATTGAGCACACACCAGGTCTTGTGTAGCGTATGTATTAAAACATGCATCGCAGGTACATTTTGTGCAACAAACAAAAGGGTCCCCACTTGGAAACACACTTGTAGTACAGCCCCTAGAAGTGTGTAATACTTACTATGTAACACAAGACACGCGATATCAGCCCATTGTGTTCCAATCGTCAAACCCATTTTACATCGAAATTGTACGTTTCCGGACATGGGTTCCTTATCAAAACGTTATCTACTAAGTCCCCCCTATAACCACTAGAATATTGTAATACGTTTTGTGAATCACTCAGTATAATCTCCTCACAAGTCGTAAGAGTAAATTAATCAATACAGCCTGATTAAATAATGTATCATTGCTTCAACTACAGAAGTGCACTAAATTAGAGAATATACCTACTACACTTAAAGTGACCAAGCCATAAACATATGCCATCTAATGGATACAATAAAAATTTAATGTCGAATACTGTGGTTTCATCACTTCAACTACAGAGGTACACTAAATAAGATAATATATCTACTACACTTGAAGTGACCATACCGTAAACATATGCCAACTAATAGTCACAATAAAAAATTGCTACTGTAGTTTTCAATACTTCAACTACTGAGGTACACTAAATTAGAGAATATACCTACTACACTTAAAGTGACCATGCCATAAACATATGCCATCTAATGGTCACAATAAAAATTTAATGTCGAATACTGTGGTTTCATTACTTCAACTACAGACGTACACTAAATAAGAGAATATATCTACTACACTTGAAGTGACCATACCGTAAACATATGCCATCTAATGGTCACGATAAAAATTCACTACTGTAGTTTCATTACTTCATCTACAGAGGTACACTAAATAAGAGGATATATCTACTGTAAACATGTGCCATCTAATGGTCACAATAAAAATGTAATGTCGAATACTGTGGTTTCATTACTACAACTACAGAGGTACACTAAATAAGAGAATATATCTACAACACTTGAAGTGACCACACCGTAAACCCACACCATCTAATGGTCACAATAAAAATTTACTACTATAGTTTCATTACTTCAACTACAGAGGTACACTAAATAAGAGAATATATCTACAACACTTGAAGTGACCACACTGTAAACATGTGCCATCTGATGGTCACAATAAAAATGTAATGTCGAATACTGTGGTTTCATTACTACAACTACAGAGGTACACTAAATAAGAGAATATATCTACAACACTTGAAGTGACCACACTGTAAACATGTGCCATCTAATGGTCACAATAAAAATTTAATGTCGAATACTGTGGTTTCATTACTTCAACTACAGAGGTACACTATATAAGAGAATATATCTACTACACTTGAAGTGACCATACCGTAAATATATGCCAACTAATAGTCACAATAAAAAATTGCTACTGTAGTTTTCAATACTTCAACTATTGAGGTACACTAAATTAGAGAATATACCTACTACACTTAAAGTGACCATGCCATAAACATATGCCATCTAATGGTCACAATACAAATTTAATGTCGAATACTGTGGTTTCATTACTTCAACTACAGAGGTACACTAAATAAGAGAATATATCTACTACACTTGAAGTGACCATACCGTAAACATATGCCATCTAATGGTCACGATAAAAATTCACTACTGTAGTTTCATTACTTCAACTACAGAGGTACACTAAATAAGAGAATATATCTACTGTAAACATGTGCCATCTTATGGTCACAATAAAAATGTAATGTCGAACACTGTGGTTTCATTACTACAACTACAGAGGTACACTAAATAAGAGAATATATCTACAACACTTGAAGTGACCACACCGTAAACATGCACCATCTAATGGTCACAATAAAAATTTACTACTATAGTTTCATTACTTCAACTACAGAGGTACACTAAATAAGAGAATATATCTACAACACTTGAAGTGACCACACCGTAAACATATGCCATCTAATGGTCACAATAAAAATTTACTACTATAGTTTCATTACTTCAACTACAGAGGTACACTAAATAAGAGAATATATCTACAACACTTGAAGTGACCACACCGTAAACATATGCCATCTAATGGTCACAATAAAAATTTACTACTATAGTTTCATTACTTCAACTACAGAGGTACACTAAATAAGAGAATATATCTACAACACTTGAACTGAACACACCGTAAACATATGCCATCTGATGGTCACAATAAAAATTTACTACTGTAGTTTCATTACTTCAACTATAGAGGTACACTAAATTAGAGAATACACCTAATACACTTCAAGTGTCCGTCGCCTTGGCGTGGTCGGTAGAGTCCCTACCTTCCACTCCGGCGTACCGAGTTCGATTCCCGGCGGGGTAGGGGATTTTCAATCTCCACCTTGGGTCTGGGTGTGTGTCTTGTCCTTGTGTCTATAAGTGAGAATAACAGAAAGATAACAAAAAGGTAAAACGAAAAGGTAAAAACAAGAAGGAAAACAGTGTAAACGAAGAGAGGGGAAAAAAAGTGACTATACCGTAAACATATGCCATCTAATGGTAACACTAAAAATATAATGTCCAATACTGTAGTTTCATCGATAATTCGGAAAGCTCTCCAACTTATAGTCTGGTTACATAATATATTCAACTCGTGTCGAACTCAGGGTTGGATCGAGGGATGAAATGAGATGAAGACCCTATATTTATAGAGGTCTATGAACTACAAGAGTGCCGGCCGACCTCGCCTGACACACCGTCACATGGACGAATGAATGAAATGAAACGATATAGATGAAAAGAGTTCGGAGAAATGCTGGAATGAAATTTGTGGTAGGGGAAAACGGTAGATATCCCGATGTAGTCTGATTAATGTAAGAAATGTTCAGAAAAATATAGTGATACTCCGGGAATACATAGGAGGAAGTAATAGAACATTGCAGAATTTAAATACGAGTTACTGGGACAGATATAATTCAAATAATTTAATATATATATGACATTAAAAGAGAAATAAGGTATGGGTATCCCAATAGGCGACAGATTTTTTCTGACATTACAATTTGCTGATGATCATCTGGTTTTAGCGCAAGACAAATTTGATATGGAATTCATGATAAAAAGGTTGAAAAACACATATGAATCATGGGGTCTCACAGTAAATTTCCAAAAAACAGAATATCTGGCAGTAAATAGCAATGAAAGAGAACATTTAATATTGGAGGAAGGAATCCAAATAAAGCAAGTGAAACAAACTAAATATTTGGGAATAATTATGGATAACATTTAAGGTATGGGCAAAGATAATACAAAACATAGAATTGAATTGAGTTACAAAATAACATCATCGTTAAATTCTATATGGTGGGATAAGCATATTTGGAAAGACACAAAAAATATATTGGTAAAACATTGGTGGAATCTGTTGCAATGTATGGAAGTGAGGTATGGACAATCAATAAGTACTACAAGAATAGACTAATAGCTCTAGAAATGGATTATTTATGCAGAAGTGCCAGAAAGTCAAAATTAGAACATGTCACAAATAAGGAAATTAGAAATATAATGGAAGCAGAAGAAAACATAATTGAAAGAATTGAGGAGAAGGAATTAAAGTGGTTAGGACATGTTTTAAGAATGGAAGATGAGCGATGGCCAAAGCAACTATATCAATGGCATCCGACTAGAAGGAGGATGAGAGGGAGACCGAAGTTAACATGGAAGGAAAACATGAAGACATTAATGCAAGCAAGAGGCCTAAGCATTGAAGATGCCCAAGATCGTAGGCTTTGGAGGTTTGGCACGGGAAGACGGCAGCAGCTGTAAAAAACCCGAAGATAGATAGATAGAAAAGAGAAATGAATTCTTGAGTTGGTATTTGAATCCGAGACATCTGAATTTATAGTTTAGCGCGCTACCAACTGCGCTACACAAGCATCCTAAAACAAACTTTCCTTTTTCTTCCTTATATAATTATCTATTATTTTTGTATTTATTTATTTATTTTTCTTTTCATGTCATATATGGCCTCCATTGCTAAATGTCAAAAATGCAAAAATACCATATATATATATATATATATATATATATAATGTGCTGCCTTCTCACGCAGCGGGCCGGGTTCGATCCCCGGTCGGGGCAGTTTTTCTGGGTGAGGTTTCTATCGGGGTTTTTCCTCACCTGTAAGACAAATATCAGGAAACTTTAAGGCCCAAACGATCCCCTAAATCAGATGGCCGTCATCACCATCATCATTATCATCATCATCATCATCATCATCCTTCACCGGTGTGGAAAGCAACGGGAAGCTACCACACCTACAATTCCCTAGTAAAGCTGCAAGCATAGCATGAAAATGCTATGATTGCAGTGAAGGACCTGCCCTCGGGCAGAATTACTATGGATGGATATATATATAATTTTACTGTACGTGTATTTATCACTGGATTCCTCCTAAACGACTGGATCGATTTTCATGAACATTTTTGTGTATGTCTGATTCATGGTTATATATGATATGTCCTCGATGGTTCAGATTCACAATTGGACCCTCTAAAACCATTAGGTTTAAGAGTTCAGCTGAAGAGAAAATTTATTTTTCATAACGAAATTCAGTATATCGTATTAAAATAAACCGAAGTATTGAGTAAAATCCGACAATTAGAAGTGGAGGTTTGCTTGAAACCCTAAATTTAAAACCTCCTAAACGACTGGACCGATTTTAATGAATTTTTTGTGTGTTAGAGTGGGTCCCTGGATGGTTTGGATTCACAATTGGAGTTGGTAGGTGGCGCTGCGATCGGGTTATAGGATGTTTTATGTCAGAGGAGTAGTCATCTGCATTATCGACATATTACGCGTGAAAACTATCTGGCATCATCAACCACATTCTTGGGCCACAACAGATGGCAGTGAGGAGTTTTCTTGAAAACTTATTTAATAATATCTAACTACATCTTAATTAGTGAATTATATAATAAAAAAAGTAACATATTTTGTATCGTCCAGCCATGACACGAGAATTGAACGTTCGGGCAGGACAACGTCTGCCGGGTCCGCTAGTATATATAAGCTTCCCTTCAGGTTTTTTTCTATAATAAGTTATCGTGCATCCTCTTTCAATCACCATCCTTGCCTTATGTCCTGTGTGTGCATTCTGGGATATGTCGTAACTGTTCATATTACATATCGCAACCCACAGCGATCGCGGAGGTCAGGAGTATTAGAACATTACACAATTAATGGGACACTTTGTACTAACTACGACATTTCAGTGCATTACCGAGCCCAGAAGTTTCAAGACAATGCACTAGATACGTTATAGGACGTTCTGTGTTGTGGGATGTCAAGTAGCAGTTTCAGGTGAGATCATGTACTCAAATTGTAATTGAAGGATAAGTGATGAACGCAAGAGGATAAGTACAGTAGCTTGGTGTAGAGCATTGTTTTCCTAACCTGCTAAATATTTCAAGGGGTTTGCCAAAACTTTTCTGTAATGGCGGGTTTCAAGCTTAGGTATATTATTGCTTCCTTCATTTTTGCATTGTCAATAATAATAATAATAATAATAATAATAATAATAATAATAATTAATAATAATAATAACAATAACAACAATAACAACGACAAAAACGACAACAATGACAATGACAATGGCAATGGCAATGACAATGACAATGATAATAACAATAACAACAATAATAATAACAACAATAATAACAATAATAATAATAATAGTAGTTATTAGTATAATAATTAGTTATTATTATAATAACTATTATTATTATTATCATTATTATTATTATTTGCTAGGAATTAAATTTTATGTATGTCTGCTGTATATGTATATGTAAAAGTAAGTGGTTCACTCAATTCAAATCGTTGTGGAAGGGGTTCGCGAGTCGAAAAAGGTTGAGAACCGCTGGTGTAGAGGATAATAGAGGATATAATTTTGAATAACCCAGTAAGATAATGCATTTTTATACGATAATGGATATCGTGTAGAATATACATAAATTAAAGGGATTAATTTATCTTAAACATCCATTACCCATGCCAGAGGCGACCTTGGTAACTCTTAGAACTCCGGAACTGACATACATACACACACACACACACACACACACACACACACAGGCCCATATATATAGGATGTAACAAGGACCTCACCCACAAAAATGATAGGGATGATAGGCCATGCAGAGAGGATCACTTTATGTGAAGGAACATATAGTCGCAAACACGCCATTTATGAGTTATGCGTAGATGAAGGTGTTTATCCGTAAGGGTCAAAATTGAATACAAACAATTGTACACATATAATTTTATTGAAAAAGGCATGTTTTTACAATAAGTGTTCAAACAGTAGACCCTGCGCCTCATTGCATGTTTGATATCGCCGCAGCAAGGATCGGCCAGCACGTCGTCAAAACACTTATTGTAAAAAATCTGCCTTTTTTCAATAAAATGATACGTGTACAATTGTTTGTATTCAATTACGACCCTTACGAGTGAACACCTTCATCTGCGCATAACTCATAAACGATGTGTTTGCGACTATACGTTCCTTCACGAAAAATTATCCTTTCTGCATGGCCTATCATCCCTATCGTTTTGTCGGTGAGGTCCTGTTACACCCTGTATATATAATATAATATATCTTATATATAAAAATTAATGTTTGTTTGTTCGTACTTTATGCGCGGCCATACCGTTGATCCGATTGTGATGGGTTTTTTTGCAAATTGTTCAGGAGATTCCCGGGATGAACATAGGCTATAAACGAGTTGTGATACTCAACTCCTACACCCTTAAAAATCGCCCTCTGTAGTGGAAAACGTGAAAAAAGTAGGTCTTTGAACTCTTAAATGGCTTACGCTGCCTAAACCATAGGAATTACACACATAATGTACACATAATTGTATATCACAAAAAGCTCTACAAAAAAGTCCGCGACAGCATATGTTTACCTCTTACGGGTAACTCACAATAACCATTTTTGTCTTTCATTGATTCCAAGAGAATAATACCCATTCGGGTAAACCTTTCATCTTTATTACCGATATCAGAAGTTTCTCGCCGTAGCCGAGTGGTTAGGGCAAGAAGTCTTGGTGCAGAATTACGGTACTTACGCTGGTTCGAGTCTCCATGGGGGAATTTTTTTTTCTCATGGAATTTCAGCCAGTATTGCATCGGTGCACAGTCGACCAGAAATGAAATCTAGCTGGAAAAATACTGTTTTCACTCACCCTCATCAATTTATCTTTTTTTTTCACTCTAATATAATTGTTATATGACGGTTCTTAGCTTATCTGCAAAAGAGGGTACAATTCTAATGTGAAAAAAGTATCTCTTTGGACGCTTAAATGGCTTAGGCTGCCTAAACCATAAGAACTACACAAATTGATGTACACAGAATTGAACATCTAAAAAAACTATACAAAAAAGTAGAGTGTAACAGCGCACGGCTGGTAGTAAAAACACATTAACATTTATTTAGAAGTAGCAGCGCACGCCGGGTATTAGCTAGTATATATAGGCCTATATAAGTTACTATCATCAAAATCGGCCCAGTAGTTTAGGAGGAGTGTGTGTGTCACTCTACTCCTCCTAAACTACTGGGCTGAATTTGATGATTTTTTTTTTGCGTGTGTCTGATTGGGTCCCCCGATGGTTTAGATTCACAATTGGACCCTCTAAAACCATTAGGTGTAGGAGTTCACCAAAAGTTAAAATTGAAAAAAATCGCTCTAGAGGTCACATTTTTAGATGTTTCAGAACGAAACTCAGTATATCCTATTAAATAAACCGAGGTAGGCATTGCCCAAAAATGAGCGAAATCCTACAATTGGAAGTGGAGGTTTACCTGAAACCGAAATTAAAAACTCACTAGCAACCGCCATGTTTGATAGTCTCAGCGTATACCATACAATTTAATTAATCTTTAATATTTCATTTATTTAGGTGTAGCAACGCACACCGTGTATTATAGCTAGTTTTATTGTATTGCATAGTTAGTATCATAGCAACGGTTCTGATGTTAATTACCAATCACATGAATATGTTACTGCAATGTCGCGAAATATTGGAATATATTAGTTAAGAATAAAGAAGAATGGAAAGCTTATGTTCGCCAGGCCATGAACCTCCCGGTTCGATAGTACCAATGAGGTAATTAGTTAATGTTCATAATTGATAGTGTGAAAGTTGGTAAGTTTGAAGACAATTATTATATGGGCTGTATACACGCACACAAATATATTCAAATTAGAACAGAAAACGTATTATTTCTGTTGTTAGAAAGTATAGTTTCATTTAGTTGTACACTTGGCCTTCTCAATTATTTCTTTTTTAAGTTTGCAACAATAACATTGCTAATCCAATTGTTTATCTTCATTTCATTCAAGTCTTCAAGACGTTGTCCTTTAATCTAATATTAGGTCTGTCCCGGCTTGTAGTTGTTAAAGGTTTCTAATGGAAAATTTTAAAAAATCTATATATTTACTCGTATATGAGACATGACCTAACTTAACCTTTGTTTTCTTATGAAATTAATATTCTTCATTTTAATAATTTAATTCAAATAATCATGTGTTCTAATTGTGCTTATGTCCGCGCGGCCATGAACCTACGGGTTCGATAGTGCCAGTGAGTAAGTAAGTAAATATGTGTTCTAATTAGCCTATCCAAGTTCTATCTCATTTTTTTTTCTTGGCCTGGGTATTTTTTGTAGGACATTCTTTTTGAAAACTAATAGGCCTACTTTTTTTATATTACGGACCATTTCAAGGTCAAGATTACACGGGAATAATTCAGCACGGATCCTATCATAATTTTGTATATTTTAACTTCAGATTTATTGGTAGTTAATCGGAGTCACAGAAGTGATTTTTAGCATTATATGCTCTGTTGTTTAATATAATCATATTTCGTATCTACTCTTCCATTGAGTTATTTCTATTTGTATATGAACTTTCCACACTGGTGAAGGATGATGGTGATAATGATAAGGAAGATGATGATGGCCGGATGATTTTCGGGGACCGTTGGGCCCTAAGCTTCCTGACATTTGTCTTACAGGTGAGGAAAAAAATCTCACCCAGGAGTCTGTCCCGATCGGGAATCGAACCCGGGCCAGCTGCGTGACCTCGAGACCACAGCGGTGGACAACTGGTACAATCACAGTTGTATATAGCCTAATTTTAGTTCAACGTTTTTTGAAAGGAGTTGGGACGACAAGAATTCTTGTAATGCATAATAGCATGCATTTCCAGAATTGAGCCTCTGTTTAATTTATTTGTGCATCTCATTCCTACTTGTGATTATTTATTGTTCTTAGGAATTTAAATTTAGCCACTTCTTCAAAATTTCCCTCATTTGTCATTAACTGACCATTTCCATTATATAATGTATTTCTATGTGTGACCATATATTTAGTTCCATTGATATTTACTTCCAGCTCCAATTTCGCAGCGTTATTCAATAGAGTTTGCATGATGGTCCTTAGTATATCCTCGCTATCGCAAATAGTATTACATCATCAGCATAAACTAACAGCATATTAATACCATTGAGTTGTAGGCCTTATTCATCCTCTAAAGATTTGATTGCATGCTCTAGTACAAAATTAAATAGGAGAGGATAGTGCATCTCCTTGTTTCAACCCATTGTGAATTTAAAAAGTATCCTAAAACAGTTTGCCTACAGACACCCTACTCTTCGTGCAATTTAGAGACATTCGTATAAGCGTAGAAACTTTTTAGGAATACCGAACTCCAGCAGGATATTATATAACTTTTTTGCGCCGTAGCCTACTTAAATTTGTAAATAATACTTACATTAGTATTAGGGCTGTTTAAAATTGCACTACACATTCTCATTTTTGTTATTTCTTTTAAAGAATAATATCAAAGATAGCTGAGCCTTCGGAAGAATATAATCTGAAAGTCGAGGTTTAACAATGGCATCAGGTTCACGAGGTTACGACATTTACCTGTTCTGTGGATATATTTCGAAATTACTTTTGTTATGAACATAATTATAATTTCGTGTTCTTTCAATAAACAAGATAAATGTAGAAAATACTTACATTTTCAATATTATTGTCATAACCATACAAAGCTAATCAAAATATTTCGTCTTTTTTAAAGCAAGTAAAATAAGAGCCTTATGTGGCGTTTTGGATCGAAGGGTTTGAGTTTCTTATTTCACTCCAATATACGTTTAGTTGCATTTGCGTGTTAAGGTGATGTAGATATGAGAATTATATTGTATAGAAGTAGTATTCTAGTGCTGTAAGGTGCACTTAACCAAGACAAGAGTAGATAAAGTAGGCCTACTTTTCTCGCGCTGTTTACAAGATAACATTCTCTCCCTCAACAACTTAGTTATGATTACAAGACGAGAAATACAACGGCACCTACCATCCTCACGTTCTTTCCAGACCTCGTAAAGTAGCGTCAGTTTAAAATAATCCGTCAACCGCGACGTCTCATGTTCGATCCCAGATGGATTCTCCGTTTTTTTTATTTACGCGGTCGTCTATTTAAAAATGATAAAATAATAGCATTAGTGGTATAATTTAAGCCTCAACTTTGGTAGAAAGGATATACACATCAGGTCCACTTGGAAGCTGATTTTATTTTCTTAAATAACAAAAACAAATAAAAAATATTTTGTTGGGTAAGTGTACATTTGAGAATAGAGTAAATAAATAAGAAATGTGGATATTAGCGCAAATGGCAGATTACACTACTTCGAATAAAAATGTAACACGCACAAAATATTGCAGCAGTTTGTGAATAATGAAGTGAGGAAATATAAGATTTATATATATATATATATATATATATATATGGGTGTGTGTGTGTGTTTTATCCGAAGAAAGTACTAAAACAACATACAATTGATTGAAAAGTTAACATTAAAATAAGCTAAAAACACCACATTAATAAAAAGATAGCGCGAATTATAGGTAACATTTGTTAATATCATAAAAACAAAGAATAACTCATATCATTCTTAAAATTATAAATATTTCTAAATAACTCACCCTAACGTTTTTTGAAAACATGGCCGTGTTATTGTGTCGATTGTAATTTTATGTAGCACATGTTATTGTTAAGTGTTATTCTAAGATTCGTAGACTGTCATTTGTGTTAGAGTAGCATAAGGAATAGATGGTGGAAAAAAAGACAACATTTTAAATTATTCATCCGGTTGCTGTGATTTTTAAGTATGAAATAGTACTGCAGGTTACTCAAGAATAGACCATAAAAGGAATTCTGAGATTCTCAAAGAATTACAAACAGAATCAGTCATGGAATATGTACAAAAATACAGAAACAACTGGAAATCCCACATAAGAAGAATGAGCAGAACAAGAATTCCACGTCAAATCTTACATTACCAGCCACCAGGCAAGAGATCTTTGGGGAGACCCTTCAAACGTTGGATTGAGACCGTAACAGACCACTAGGTCTATCACATTAAAGGAATAAGAAGAAGAATAACTGTATAATTAATTACTTTAAAAAATCACAGGTTCAGAATAATAGTAGTTACTAGGCTTCGCGGTTTTGTCACTAAACTGGATTCTGAATTTATCGAGAAGTATTGCCTGGTTCGGAGGGAGTTCAAATATCTGGCGTTCACTCGTTAAGGGACGTAAATGTAAATAGTGGAGCATTTAATTCATGACTAATGACCACACTGCAACAAAGTTTTAATAGATTTCACAATAAACAACGGCAGTGTAGATATAGCTGGCGGCATTTTTCTCCTCGTGTACCTTCCCTACGACTGACTTGGATGACAAGGAACTCCTCACACAAACACAGCGCTCCTATATAAACAACACAATTGGTTCATAAACCGTAGTGTTCATGTAACCTGCTTCTACATTTTTCTGACGCCATTAATGTACCGGAGAAAGTATAGGATCCAATATAATTCCGTTGACAAAACCGAAAATGCTTATACTAACTTAATGGAATATCTGAATAAAAACTACTGAACGTAAAAAATAAAACTATCTTTATAGGTGTAATAATAAAACCACAGAAATTCTATATTAAAATATCGATGGTTGAAAAGTTGATTTTTTATCATTTAATTTAATTTGTGGACATTTAATCACAACAAATTCCCAAGTTGTTAGATTAGAAACAATGATCAAGTGAATTATGTAACACTTAGAGATCGGATTTGTAGACAATAATATTGCAGTTTTAGGAGCCTAAAGTACCGCCAAAGTGAAAATTGAAAATTTAGTGTGAAAATACGCACTCCTAACTATAATATCACCGGATTAACGGACTCCTCTTATATTTCTTAATGAATTGCTGTATGCACAGTTTGATGCAGAAAAAATAATTGTGGACGATATAGACTTATTTTATATATGTATGTGTATGTGTATGATATAATAAGAAAAAAATAAATGCTTGGATGGGATTTAAACCTGGACCTCTGCATTGATACTCCAGTGCGCTACCAATCACGCTATCAAGCAAATCTAGTAGAAACATTTATTTTTCTTTATATATATTCTCTGTTATGAGAGGTAGCGGGGAACTCGGTCTCCACTGCCATCTAATTGCTCCTATAATAAGTAAGCAAATTAAAGAGTATATTTTTACTTTATAGAAGTGACACTTCTTTATTTCGATGTTATAATTATGTTTGTTTTACATTGTACAATGCAAGCTTAATATGATATAATAAGAAAAATGAATGCTTCGACGGGATTAAATTAAATCTAATTAATTTCATTTAATTATAACATCGAAATAAAGAAACGTCACTGCTATAAAGTAAAAATATTCTCTTTAATTTTCTTACTTGTTATAGGAGCAACTAGATGGCAGTAGAGACAAAGTTCCCCACTACCGCTCGTAAGAGTTAAAAAAATTTATATATATATATATATATAAAGAAAAATAAATGTTTGTACTAGATTTTCTTGGTAACGTAATTGGTAGCGCACAGGAGTATCAATCCAGAGGTCCGAGTTCAAATACTGTCGCATTTATTGTTCTTATTTCATCATATGATGAGAAATATGAAGAAGCAGACACGCGAGATCGGGAAGTTTAGAAAAAAATGGTATATTTTGGTTGAGGATAGCTGTGTAAATAACATAAACAACCCTGAAATGAAATGAATGCATATCATATTGAACTTGCATTGCTCAATGTCAAAAAGAAATTATCTTCTTCTTCTTCGGCTTTCTCCCATTTATAGGTTTGCCGTCTTCAGTTTCCATTTATCTCTATCATTCTAATCTCCCTCTTCCAAATTCCTATCATCCATTATAGTTCTGACGTAGGTTTTCCATTTCCATCTTGATCTGCCACGTTTATTTCTTCCAGGGGTGACCATTGGTATATATTTTTTGGTCATCTTTCATTTTCCATTCTTTGTACATGGCCATAACATTTAAGCGTTTGATTTTCAATCCTGTTTAACAACCGATGTGGTGACATTCATTTCTCTCCAAAGGAATTCATTTCTTATTTATCCTGTCTCGTTTTTCGGCGGCTTCTTCTAAAATAATCAAATTCAACTGTTCTAAATGTATTTTTTTGTACATCCGTCAAAGACCACGTTTCACTACCATATGACAAAATATTCTGTATTATGCTCTTATAAATTTTCATTTTAGTTTCCTTTGTGATATTTTTGTTCCAAATTATCCCATATAGTGTTTTAGTTGCATTTTTTGCCATTGCAATTTTAGTCTGTACATCTCTCTCACAGGTACCTAAACTTGTAATTATTGACCCAAGATATTTAAAAAATTCACATTTTTTTATTTTCCCTGTTTCGAGTATGAGGTCATCCACATCCTTTCCCAAATACATATATTCTGTTTTCTGTAAATTTATATTCAGTCCCCATTTTTATATTCTTCCATTAGTTTATTTATCATATATTTCATATCATCTTCATCCCTGCAAAATTATTTGATCATCTGCAAACAACAATGAATGCAGTACTTTTCCTCCTATAGGTATACCCATTTCAGAACAGTTTTTATTCCATAAGTTAAGAGCCTTGTCTAAATAAATGTTAAAAAGAATTGGTGACAAACTGCATCCCTGCTTAAGGCCTTTATTCACTGTGAACTCCTCTGTTAAATTATTCTGTATTTTTACTTTAGTTTTTGTATTACTATAGATCCTCCTAACAATATTAATCCATTTATCACATATATTCATATTACTTATTGGCGTCCATAACAATTGTCGAGGCAACACTATCATATGCCAACTCTAAATCAATAAAGGTCATATGTAGTTTTTTTTATTTTTTGCTAGGATTTTCTCTTGTAATTGTCTAATACTTACTTACTTACTTACTCACTGGCACTATCGAACCCGTAGGTTCATGGCCGCACGGACATAAGCTCTCCATACATCCCTATCCTGAGCTAATGCTTTCCAATCATTCCCTGTATAATCTACTTCCCTCAAATCATAGTTAATGTTGTTCTCCCACCTCATTTTTGGTCTACCAACTGGGCGTTTTCCTTCTGGCTTTCCTACAAGAAGTTTCCATGCACGTCTTTCATTCCCCATACGCGCAACATGTCCTGCCCATCGCAGTCTACGAGACTTAACTGTTCTTATTATATCTGGCTTCCTATAAAGACCATGTAGTTCATTGTTATGTAGTCTTCTCCATTCACCTGTCTGTTCATCTCTCTTTGGTCCAAAAATTTTCCTAAGAACTTTATTCTCAAATACTCGTAATCTCCTTTCCTCCCTTAAAGTAAGAGTCCATGTTTCGCACCCATATAATATAACTGGTAGAACAATAGTTTTATATATTTTCAGCTTAACGTTTTTTGAAAGGAGTTGGGACATCAAAAGTCTCTGCAATGCATAATAGCATGCATTTCCAGAATTGAGCCTATGTTTAATTTCTTTGTGCATCTCATTCCTATTTGTGATTATTGTTCCTAGGTATTTGAATTCAGCCACTTCCTCAAAATTTCCCTCATTTGTCATTAGCTGTCCATTTCCATTATATAATGTATTTCTACGTGTGACCATATATTTAGTTTTATTGATATTTACTTCCAGTCCTAATTTCTTAGTGTTACTCAATAGTGTGTGCGTGTTGGCCTTTAGTATCTCCTCGCTATCGGCCAGTAGTACTACATCATCAGCATAAACTAACAGCTTATTAATACCATTGAGTTGTAAGCCTTCCTCATTCTCTAAAGATTTAATGGCATGCTCTAGTACAAAATTAAATAGTAGAGGAGATAGTGCATCTCCTTGCTTCAACCCATTCTGGATTTCAAAAGTGTCTGAAAACTGTTTGCCTACACGCACCCTACTCGTTGAGCCATTTAGACACATTCGTATAAGTCTAACTAACTTTTTAGGAATTCCGAACTCCAGCAGGATACTATATAACTTCTCCCTCTTAATTGAATCATATGCTTTTTTGAAGTCTACATATAGTTGATGTACAGTACCATTATATTCCCATCTCTTTTCTAAAATCTGTCTTATACTAAAAATCTGATCTGTTGTAGACCTGTTTCTTCTAAATGCACATTGATGATCTCCTAGAATGTCATCAATATAGGGAGTAAGTCTGCTTACTAATATATTTGTTAGAATTTTGTACGAAGTTGAAAGTAATGAGATGCCCCTATAGTTGTTGCAATCAGTTTTATCTCCTTTCTTATAAATTGGTATGATAATTGATTCCTTCCATTCATCTGGAAGAGCTTCTTTTTCCCAAATCATACTAAGCAACCAGCGTATCTTGTCCATCAATTTTTCTCCCCCTGATTTTATCAGTTCTGCTGGGATCTCATCTGAACCTGATGCTTTATACATCTTCAATTTTTCAATCGCCATTTCAACCTCTAATGCACTTGGCTCTGCGACTAGCATTTCTGCTGTCTGTAACTTATCCTCCTCAATGTCCTGTTCTGTATGTACATTTAATAGCTGATTAAAGTAACTTTTCCATCTATTTAATATACTCCTGGAATCTGCAATCATATCCCCATTTTCATTCCGAATTATGTTTGTTCTAGCCTGAAACCCTTTCTTCTCTATACTAATTCCCTGATATAATTCTCTAATGTTCCTATTTTTTGCATTCATTTCAAGATCATTAATCTTCTCTCTCAAATATTCCCTCTTTTTACTCTTTAGTAACTTGGTGGTTTCCCGTCTAACACTACCCAACTGCTCTAAATTTACCTCATTTGGCTCGTGTAACCATTTCATTTTTGCTAGCTTTCTTTTCTTTACAATGTCGGCACATTCCTCATCAAACCATTTCTTGTTTTGCCTCTTTTTTAAACAACCAATGCTTTCTGATGCTGACAATTTAATAGTATCTCTTATAGCCTCCCATTCTTTATTTATATCAGTTTCTTCTTCGTTTGCCACATTGTCATCTGAAGATTCCAGTACTTCAAATCTATTAGCAATTTTGATTTGGTATTCTTGCCGCATTTCATCATTTTTCAAGTTTTTTAATTCATATTTTACAGAATCATCTTTAGCGTTTGTTCCTCTCATAAGCGATAGCCGTTGTCTGATTTTCACTCTGACCAGATGATGATCCGAATTGCAGTCTGTCCCTCTAACTGATCTAACATCAATGATGCTACTGTGCCAGCGTTTATCCACTAATACATGATCTATCTGGTTCCGAGTTTCTCCATCTGGGGACGTCCAGGTGTATTTATGAATATCCTTATGCTGAAATGTTGTGCTCTTAACAATGAGATTCTTTGATGTGGCAAATGTGACTAATCTAACCCCGTTGTCGTTACTATCTTCATGAAGACTGAATTTGCCTATTGTTGGTTTGAATATATCTTCCCGCCCCACTTTTGCATTAAAATCTCCTAAGACAATTTTCATATGATATCGTGAAAGGCTATCAAATAAGCATTCTAATTCTTCATAGAATTCATCCTTGATCTTGTCATCTTTATCTTCTGTGGGGGCATGTACATTTACAATTATAAAATCATGTCGTTTACCCTTTAGAATTATGTATGATATCCTATCACTAACAAACTTAATATCTCGGATAGCGGATAGGATCCTCCTCCTGACTAAAAAACCCGTTCCAAATGCAGGTCTTTCTGCACCCCCATAGTATAATGAAAAGCTTCCTGATTCCTGACTACCTTCTCCTGGCCACCTAACTTCCTGTAAAGCGACTATATCCAAGGGCGATTTATCCAATTCCCGCGTTAATATCTCTAGTGCCCCGCTATTGTATAAAGTCCTAACATTCCATGTTCCTAGGAACATGTCCCTGTGTTTGAGCCTTTGGCATGGGTTCCCTGAAGTAGTCCCCGCCCGGAGAACCGAATGGGGGACTATTTGACCTCCGGAAAATTTTACCCCAGTAGAACCCATGTCCGCATTTCTTGACGGTTGTATTTTTACGGTGAAAGATCGTCACTCTTTCGACCAAGGTACTTATTTCGTCTGGCTTATCACCTTCGACCAGTCCGGCATGGGTAACCCTATCGGCAGCAATGCTACCGCCGGCATAGCTCTCAGGATCATTTAAGCACACAAGCCACTCCACCACGACAAGGTAAAGATACCATGGAGGGGTAATTGTCTAATACAGAAAATATTATCAATACATGATCTTCCACTCCAGAATCCACATTGTTCTTCTCTTAAGTTATCATTTATCTCCTTAAGTTTAAAATTCATAATTTTTTTAAAAATCCTAGCTGTTGAAGGTAAAACGCTTATACCTCTATAATTGGAACACAGTTTTTGTATCACCTTTTTTAAAAATAGGAGTAATATACGATAAATTCCAGTCGTCTGGGATATCGTCTCCAATTTCAATTATATTAAAAAGTTTTGTTAAAAATATTACTAAAATATCTCCTCCATGTTTTAGGAGTTCCGTCTGAACATTTCCTGGTCCTGGTACTCTCCCATTTTTTTGCCTCTTTCAAAGCTCTTTTTACTTCATCTTCTGTTATCTCTGGAGTGTCAAATTTATATTCTACATCCGTATCTTGAAGTTGAAACTCATTTATATTTTCTAGAAGTAGCCCGTCGCCGTGGCGTAGTCGGTAGAGTCCCTACCTTCTACTCCGGCGACCCGGGTTCGATTCCCGGCGGGGTAGGGGATTTTAAATATGCACCTTGGGTCCGGGTGTGTGTCCTGTGCCACCACTAATGCTCAACTGAGTGCACATTTCCTATAAAAAAATTCTTGAAGTAAATCTTTATAATGTTGCATCCATTCTTATGGTCATATCAACTGAATAATTATCTTCTTTCTTTCTGATTTCCTGATATTTTGTAATGTTTTCAAGCTTCTGTGGATCTAGCATATCCAATCGAATGATCTATATTCGAACATATATTATCCCAGTACTCATTTTTTGTTCTTATCACTTCCGCCTTTGCTTTATGTTTTAAAGTGATATATTCATTTCGAGATGTTGTTGAGTGATCTGATAACCATTTCATCCGTGCTTTCTTTTTTTCTTCTACTATTTTTTTTTAATATCGTGATTAAACCACTCATTATTTCTTTTTAATTCTAGATTTTCTGTCCCAAGTGCTTCTAAAGCTGCTGAATGTATACATTCCTTTTAATTTATCATACATTTCCACTGCAGATTTATTTAAATTTAAATTAAGTTTTTGTTTTAATCTTGATTGAAAAAAGATATTTTATACTCTCATCATAGAGTCAACTTACTTTATATCTTTGATCATTCAAAAGGGTCTTATTTATTCTGTCTTCCGTTACTTCAATAGTTTGTTTTTTCCTACTTGTTAATATGAATTTTCCCAAAAGCATATAATGATCACTTCCGCAATCTGGTTTTCTATACACTCTAACATATTTCACTATCATATCACGTTTTTGATTCACAATTATATAATCAAATATTGATTTGAGACTTTTTGTTGGCTGCTCAAATGTGTATTTATGTATTTCCCGATGTTGGAAGAAACTATTCATTATCATATAGCCATGTTGTTTACATAAACTTATCAATCTATCTCCATTGTCATTTTCCACTTTTTCCCTAAATGGTCCAATCACTTCATCTTTCATTCTACTTCCTACTCGACTATTAAAATCTCCTGTTATTATTACTTCTTGGTGTTTTTTTTATTTTGTCCAAAATGTCTGACAGTTTGTCAAAAAATTCATTTTTCTCTATGGTTGTTGCATCCTCATTTATGGCATATACTCCTATTATTATAAGCTCTATCCCAAAAAGTTTGAGATTTAATTTAATAATTTTTTCATCAATTTCTTCCCAAGACACTATATATTTTACCAACTTATTTTTTATCAAAATGGATATACCTCTTTTTGCTCTACTAGTTTTTGGTACTCCACTCCAGATACGTGTATAATTTCCTAATTTTTTCCTGTCCTTTCCCTTTATTTTTTGTTTCTGAGAGCACAATAATATCTGCATTCATTGCTGTAAACTCATTTATTACTTCTTGTTTTTTAGTATTCAAGCCTTGAACATTCCATGTGCCAATAGCAAAGGTTCGTTTTCGTAGCTTAAGTCTGTCATATTTAAATCCATTCGGCTGACATATTTTACTGAAGTACGTTGCGATATATATATTTTTTTTTTTTCCAGGGCCAGGTTGCCAGCCTGACGCCTAATCCCCAGACACGGAGGACCTCGGTTTTTTAGCGTTTGCTCCCTTAGCCGACAGGTATTAGTTTTAAGGCGCTGAGAACTCGCCTTTTGTCCCATCCTGTTAGCTACAGTCTATTACGTGTGCAGTCAGGGAGCATGAGAGAACGTAGAATTAGGACTTGCTGGCAGAGCTGCATTACTCGATATTTAATAAGGTATAAATAGTTGGCATCTGTACCCTTTTCGAGGCCGTTACAACCATTTGCTCCCCAAAAATATTATAATATCGATATATATATATATATATATATATATATATATATCTACATGTAAGGGTTTTCCTCACCTGTAAGACAAATGACGGGAAGCTTAGGGCCCAACGGTCCCCGAAAATCATCCGGTCATAATCGTCATCCTTCATGGTGTGGAGAGCAACGGGAAGCTACCACACCTATAATTCCCTAGTCAAGCTGCAAAGCAAAGCATGAAAATGCTACGACTGCAGTGAAAGACCTGCCTCGGGCAGAATTACTTGCCTGTTATGGTGGCTACTAGATGACAGTTGGAACGACTTCCCGCTACCTGTTCTGTGAATTGAGAATACTATATATATAAGAAAAATGTATGTTTGTGTTGGAATACTTGAGTAGCTCAGTTGGTTAGAGCGCTAAACGTACAGAGTTTAGAGACTCGGGTTGAATTCCCGACTCAAACATTAATTTTTTCTTTTCATATTATATATATATATATATATATATATATATATATATATATATATCCACCGCTGTGGTCTCGAGGTAGCGTGCTGTCTTGTCACGCAGCGGGCCCGGGTTCGATCCCCGGTCGGGGCAGTTTTTCTGGGTGAGGTTTTTATCGGGGTTTTTCCTCACCTGTAAGACAAATGCCAGGAAAACTTTAAGGCTCAAACGGTCCCCGAAATCATATGGCCATCATCCTTATCATTATCACCCTTACCATTATCATTATCATCATCATCATCATCCTTCACCGGTGTGGAAAGCAACGGGAAGCTACCACACCTACACAATTCCCTAGTAAAGCTGAAAGTATAGCATGAAAATGCTATGATTGCAGTGAAGGACCTGCCTTCGGGCAGAATTACTATATATATATATATATATATATATATATATATATATAGCCATGGTTATTTTTGGTATAGGGCGTATGAAAATTTGTATTTTTTTCATTAGAACAATCTGAATAGTTACATTTCTTGGAATTTATTAAAACTAAAAGAAGCAAACTATTTGCAGGACAAAGTAGATTAGTTGAAAAAGAAATTTAAATCTTACAGGTTTACAGGAAATTAGAAATAATATAGGCCTGAAAAAACTCACAAAAATGAAATAGGCTGTTTGATCAACGTATGTTGCATTGTATATTGAGTGACAGTAAACTTGTCACAAATGAAGTGTCGGTTTTAAGAAGGAAATGAAGAACAAAAAATGTAAATATTACTATTTTTCTCTAAAGTATCTCCAAAACATTATACTTAATTCATAGTGTTGTATCTTTCTCTAGGGACTGGTTTTTGTTTCCTTCTTATCTATCACTCACGTGTAGAGCGAGATTTAGAAACACTTTAAAGCACAAAAAATAGTATTCATATTTCTGCTCTTCATTACCATATTAAATCTGATGTTTCAACTACTGTCCTAAAGGCAATGACTCCGGGTATAACAGGAGAGAAATATGTCCAACATTATTTGTCCAAACCTTCTTTAAAAATGATAACACCAATTTGCAGATATTTAGTCCATCCACATCTTGGGAGATACGACAAACAGAAAAAAAAGTAAAAATCATTCAATAGTGTTACTTGGCACCGGCGCTATCAAACTCAGTGGTTCATGGCCGCACAGATATAAGCTCTCCATACATGCTAATCTGACTGATATTTTCAAATCATTCCCAAGATAAATTTCCTTCCTTCAAATTCGGGTCAATCGCCTCTCTAATGGGTCTTGGTCTATGTTTTACCTACAAGACGTGTCTGTGCCTCACTTTAATTTTTATACACTAGTCGTAACCATTGACGTCTATGAGACTTTATTATTATTTAATCTAGGATCCTGCAAAGATCATAGAGTTTACTATTATATAGTTTTCACCATTCGCCTGTCTCTATGTTTCTCTTTGGTCCAAGGAACTTCCTAAGAACTTTATTCTCAAATATCCTCAATTTTTGCTTCTGTCTTAAAGTACAGACCAAATTTTCCACAAGTTCATAAAACCTAGGAACCTCCGCTTTATAGTTTGTACAGATAATATGAGGTGACGATACTCCTCATGGTGTTTTATACGTAGTTTCCATAGTTTAATCTAACAGAATTTATATCTGTACCTCATTACTTTTTTAATTGTTCCAGTTTATGAGAATCCCATTGCTTCATTAAAATATCCTAATTTGCTATTCATATGTTGCATATATAGGAAATATCTATATGAGCTTGTTCATTTTGTAAACAATTATCTTTCTAGGAAACATGATGCGGCGAAGAAATCACTAGACGAAGTTGAAGGTGGTGATATTGAAAACGATAATATATGGAAGATATTCAAATAATCCCAAGAATATGAATATATTAAATAAATTAAAACAGAAGGAAAAGATGTATATAAACTATACCGGTAAGAATATTGTAATAAGTTTGTAGCCAGGATGGACGCAACGAAATGGTTGATTCCATTAAGCAATACGTAAGTTGATTATATAAACTGTAATGGGCGAAACAGTTTATATTATATCAATTCTTCAATTCTAAAAGATAATTTAGTATTAATTTTCTACATGCTTATACATTGCTCAAGAAAACACGAATCCAAAAAAATCACAAACAGGTCGTTTCTATATTAAATTATTTTTTTAAAATAAGGACAAACATTGCACGGAAATCAATTTTTGTGTAGAGCTACCAATTATCGTTATTTTGTGTCACTTGGCATCGTTTACCCATGAGGAGAATTGATAGGTCCATCATGCACATGCAGTACAACACCTTTATCATCGCTTTGATAATGCAACAAAGGACATAGTCACTGTACTTGTAATATTATATAACGACATGTTTTCTGGAAATGCAATATAAAGATGTTTATAAAAAAATAGCATCACTCCAAATAAGTAGATGTTGTTTGGCGTAAAATTGGATGAAGTTAATAGTTAAGGGACATGTCAATCCTTGTCTCACAAAAGATCCACAACGTTTCGTCCAAGAGAGTCTTGTGGATGAGAGAACTACGTTTGCTAAATCCTGTTTTGGTTTATGTTTTCTATTGAAGTTTGAAAAGATTTTGATTCTTCGTAGTTTACGAAATGGAAATGAACCCAAATATTCGGAGTATAACTGTGATGCCACGATTTTTGAGGAGACATGAATACTCGAATCTCCGAATATTGTACCGACGCAAAGCCTTTCTTGTTTTCAGACCGTCAATGTAAATCTGCAGGTGGAATGTAAGTACCACGGAGTGTCCGGTGTGAGACAGGGTAGCATCACAGTGGACTACACGTCAAAGTTCGTCAGCTAATTGAGTTAAGTTCGTTACTATTCAATAAAAATTCAAAAGTCGTAGTTTTAAAATTATACCTTCATTTCACATAATTTTCGTCGTTTCTACATCAAGAGTAACTTGGGTGGGAAACCCGCAACATTCTTATATTCTCACATACATAACAAAGTACATAACACCCAGATAGCTTACATAGAATTAGACAACATTCCAGAAACAAACAGATAATTCATGCATAGTTTTCTACCATCAACTCCCCAAAGGCTGAATAACTAGTTTAATGTTAAATTTATATTTCATCATCCGAGGGTGATTTACAATTTTTATAATTTGAACATTGTAACCTATGATGGGGAATTTAATTATATACTCTCTGATGGGAAAATTAATCTGACTGGGGATCAGGAAACTGCCTGGGGGTATAACTGGGCTACCCAGATTCCGAGGGGTTTAAATATCGGGATACCCGAGTGTTGACGGGGTATTGTATCAACACCGCACCCGAGCGTTAAACGGACCCAAGTGTCTAGGGGTATATCTGGACTGCCCAGATTTCGAGAAAGTTAAATATCGGGATACCCTAGTGTTGACGGGGTACAGTATCAACACCGCGCCCGTGCATTAAGCGGACCTGTCTGGAGATATATCTGGATTACCCAAAATCCGAGGGGGTTAAATATCGGGATACCCGAGTTTTGACGGGGTATAGTTGCAACAACGCGCCCTCGCGTCAAATGGACCTGTCTGGACATATATCTGGACTACCCATACTCAGAGGGGGTTAAATATCGGGATACCCAAGTGCTGACGGGATATATTATCAACTCCGCGCCCGCGCGTTAAACGGATGCAAGTGTCTAAGGGTATATCTGGACTACCCAGAATCCGAGGGGGTTAATTATCGGGATACCCGAGTGTTGACGGGGAATAGTTGCAAGGACGCGCCCGTGCGTTAAATGGACCGGTCTGGAGATATATCTGGACTACCGAGATTCCGAGGGGTTAAATATCGGGATACCCAAGTGTTGACGGGGTATAGTATCAACACCGCGCCCACGCGTAAACGGGCCTGTCTGGAGATATATCTAGATTACCCAGATTCCGAGGGGGGTAATTATCGTAATACCCGAGTGTTGACGGGGATAGTATCAACACCGCGCCCACGCGTAAACGGACCTGTCTGGAGATATATATCTAGATTACCCAGATTCCGAGGGGGGTAATTATCGGGATACCCGAGTGTTGACGGGGTATAGTATTAACACCGCGCCCACGCGTAAACGGACCTGTCTGGAGATATATCTGGACTATCCAGATTCCGAGGAGTAATTATCGAGATACCCGAGTTTTGACGGGGAACAGTTTCATCACCGCGCCCGCTCGTTAAACGGACCTGTCTCGAGATATATCTAGACTACCCAGATTCCGAGGAGTAATTATCGGGATACCCGAGTTTTGACGGGGAACAGTTTCATCACCGCGCCCGCTCGTTAAACGGACCTGTCTCGAGATATATCTAGACTACCCAGATTCCGAGGAGTAATTATCGGGATACCCGAGTGTTGACGGGATATAGTATCAACACCGCGCCCACGCGTAAACGGACCTGTCTGGAGATATATCTGGAATACCCAGATTCCGAGGAGTAATTATCGGGATACCCGAGTGTTGACGGGATATAGTATCAACACCGCGCCCACGCGTAAACGGGCCTGTCTGGAGATATATCTAGACTACCCAGATTCCGAGGAGTAATTATCGGGATACCCGAGTGTTGACGGGATATAGTATCAACACCGCGCCCACGCGTAAACGGACCTGTCTGGAGATATATCTAGACTACCCAGATTCCGAGGGGATTAAATATCGGGATACCCGAGTGTTGACGGGATATAGTATCAACACCGCGCCCACGCGTAAACGGACCTGTCTGGAGATATATCTGGACTACCCAGATTCCGAGGGGATTAAATATCGGGATACCCGAGTGTTGACGGGATATAGTATCAACACCGCACCCACGCGTAAACGGACCTGTCTGGAGATATATCTGGAATACCCAGATTCCGAGGAGTAATTATCGGGATACCCGAGTGTTGACGGGATATAGTATCAACACCGCGCCCACGCGTAAACAGGCCTGTCTGGAGATATATCTAGACTACCCAGATTCCGAGGAGTAATTATCGGGATACCCGAGTGTTGACGGGATATAGTATCAACACCGCGCCCACGCGTAAACGGACCTGTCTGGAGATATATCTGGACTATCCAGATTCCGATGAGGTTAAATACCGGGATACCCGAGTGTTGACGGGGAACAGTTTCATCACCGCGCCCGCTCGTTAAACGGACCTGTCTCGAGATATATCTAGACTACCCAGATTCCGAGGAGTAATTATCGGGATACCCGAGTGTTGACGGGATATAGTATCAACACCGCGCCCACGCGTAAACGGACCTGTCTGGAGATATATCTGGACTACCCAGATTCCGAGGGGATTAAATATCGGGATACCCGAGTGTTGACGGGATATAGTATCAACACCGCGCCCACGCGTAAACGGACCTGTCTGGAGATATATCTAGACTACCCAGATTCCGAGGAGTAATTATCGGGATACCCGAGTGTTGACGGGATATAGTATCAACACCGCGCCCACGCGTAAACGGACCTGTCTGGAGATATATCTGGACTACCCAGATTCCGAGGAGTAATTATCGGGATACCCGAGTGTTGACGGGATATAGTATAAACACCGCGCCCACGCGTAAACGGGCCAGTCTGGAGATATATCTGGACTACCCAGATTCCGAGGGGATTAAATATCGGGATACCCGAGTGTTGACGGGGCATAGTATCAACACCGCGCCCGCGCGTAAGGAAACATCTCTAGAGATATATCTGGACTATTCAGATTCCGAGGGGGTTAAATATCGGAATACCCGAGTGTTGAAGGGCTATTCCATATTTTCTCTTATAATTGACCTCGCGTAATTTTCCTGCTAGGTTTTTCATATACATTATTTTAATCCACCTCTGATAAAGTGTGCATTACCTAGGTCAAACATGTTCAGTTACAAATGAAGATTTTAAGTAAAACAAATGAATTCATGGAAAACCCAAAGACCTAAAGCTATCACCCGCGAATGTCGTCGTCAGTCTGAATAGTTTTAGGTATCGTTGTGTGTTATTCTGTCACAGCTTCAATGTCGTTAAACAATAACATGAGAATAAAACCTATCAGCTAATTTTATGTTACAAGTGGTGATTATCGTACTTTGATAGTGTTCTATATTGTAAAAGCGTATTCAAATTTTCATGGTCATCGCATAATCCCCCCTCGAATTTTCAGTATTAAATTTTGAAAATAATAGGGAAATTACTCCAGTATCTTGAAAAAGGTGGGAAATTACTGTAGTAAATATGGTGTTATCAACACCGCGGACCACGCGACTCACTTCGTCGAGTAAGGTACTGGGAATATAACTCGACTACCCTGATTCCGAGGAGAATTAATTTTTCTTGTGAATTAAATTTATTCTACGTTATTAATAATTTATTTTTCTATCTTATACATTTATATTTCATTTGTTAAATCTAGATTAGCTAGGTGCCTATAAATACTCATCTTTCACTGTAATTCCAATGCCCATGAAATGCAGTATAATTATAATATGTAAGCTGTATTTCAGGTTGAAATGTGTGCCGTAAAAGTGGTAATCCTGAGATACCATGGAACCCTCCAGGTAATATTCACTTAAGAAGTTTTATAACAATAAATTAAAAATATAATTTATTAGTATATTATGCGAGATTGGAAAGTGGTTTGTACAGAATCGAGGAAAATGTTTAAAAACCGAGCGATAGCAGGTTTTAATTTTCGAGATTCTGTAAAACATTTCCCAAACGCGCATTGTATATTATTTTTGCGCGATGGTGTTTTCAAAATAATAATGAAATAGTAAAATAATAACACCATTGTTTCAAGTATTTGAGTTCATTAGAAATAACTGACTAACGTTAACAATGTGGGCAATGTTTATCAGTTGAAACTACAGGAGTCTGTGAGACAATATTAGTGATAAAATGACAGAAGAGCGTATTTATTGTTTTATATTGTTTCAAATAAAGTTAATTTCATTTAAAATGCAGTGATTTGTTTCGTATAATGCATATTAACACTACCTTTTGGATATATTTTGTATATACATTGTACGTAGTATACATAGAGAGCAGTGGTTTTACTTCCCACACGGGGTTTGTAATATGTAATAATACAGTATAGTTATTTTATTACAATGTAGTTATTTAGGTTAGCAACCGCTAAATGTAGGAAGTTGAACTTTCAATCATAGTCGCCACTGTAGATACGATAAATCGCACTATCGCGCAAAAAAATATATATTTATAACACTTCATGTTTCCCAGAATTTGGCATTGATTAGGTGCATTGTTAGCAGTCAGGATTTGCTGATTTTCTGTGCAGATATTCACGCTGCACACTTTTCACCTCGGCCACAAGAATCTTTTGGACGAACAATTGTGAAGGGTCGATATACCTTAACTACACATTCAATTTTACGCACAACAATATCTACTTATGTTGAGAGATTATTTTTATATACATCTCTAAATTGTATTCATTAAAAAATCTCTCGTTTTGAAGTATCACAGTACAGAAGTACAGATATGTATCCTTGTAATGTTGTTAACGCGAGAATGAAAGATTATGAAGAACATAAGAATTCTAATCAAGGTAAAAAAGATGCCTAGTGACAAAAAAACTAATTATATATTGATAGCTCTACACAGAAATTAGTTCCCGTGTAATAAATTTACTTTTTTTCTTTTTAAATTCAATTGAATATAAAAACAATCTGTATGACATTTTGTTTCAAGTTGTGATTTCTTGAGCAATGGTTAGTTACATACATAAATGTATAGGCTATATATATATATATATATATATATATAGGGCCTATATATATATATATATAAATTAATGTTTGTTTGTTTGTTCGTACTTTATGCGCGGCCATACCGTTGATCCGATTGTGATGGGACATTTTGCAAAATATTCTGGAGATTCCCGGGATGAACATAGGCTAAAAGAGAGTTGTGATACTCAACTCCTACACCCTTGTAGTGGAAAGCGTGAAAGAAGTAGCTCTTTGGACGTTTACGCTGCCTAAGCCATAACAAATACCTAAAATTAATGTACACATAATTGAATATCTCAAAAAGTTCTACAAAAACGTCCGCGAGAGTTTATGTTTACCTCTTACGAATAACTCACAATAACAATTTTTGCCTTTCATTGATGCCAAGAAGATCAAGACAAGTACATAGATTCCTGTGCAAGCAAAGCAGTATATGGCGGGTATTCTTTTACGATAACTCACAATAACGAATTTTGTCTTTTAGGTCATTTATGCCAATAAGATCCAGATAAGTAGATTCCCGGGTAACACCGGGTAATCAACACGGGGAATCTAAAATAATTACGCTATATTTATAATTATTTTTCATTTTACTTATTCATCTAGTCATAAGAAATACATTAATTTTCATCTTTCAGCTCATTTATGCCAAGAAGATCGGGATGAGTAGATTCCCGGACAACGCCGGGTAAACAGCGCGGGGCTTCTAAAAATAATTACGATATAATTTTTTTCCTTTATTCATTTAACCTTTTACATAGCGTAGTAGAACGTACTGAGTATGCTTTGTCGCTGCCCCGCATAACATACCAAAGCGTAGTAGAATATAATGGAGCTGTATTTCTACCTATGTTTATTTTCTTGGAAAATTTTATTATTTTTGTCATACTTTGGTATCTATGGAATGCATTAAAAGTGGCAACAAGGCTTGCTTTGTATATTTTCGTAAATTTCTTAAAGGTATTTTCTTTGTGTACCGAACCCTTTATTGAAAACGTCTATCGGTTCATCTGTAACCATTGTTAATGAAAGCAAAAATTCAGGTCTTAGGAAAACTATTCCTAGTTTCAATCCACTGTGCAGTGAAGACATTGTGGCCGCGATTGATGAAGAAATTGATTATTAAAGTGATGGTACGAACGCTAAGTGGAGGGGTAGCTTAGCGCAAGACTCTTATATAGAGCAAGCGAGTGACTGTAAACAAGATTTCGAAGCGTCAACTGCCGAGCCTACAGATAACCAAGGAGACAATACTATTATTCTTTTAATAAAATTGGTCCTCAGAACTTAAAAAAAAACTTTTTTATCGTATACTTGTCTGATATATAGTTTGGAGGTTGGAACAAACGAAAAATTCTTTTTTGTTTTCGTTATTCAGGCCTATATAGTAATTTCTATGTCCTGGTTTCAGAAGAAAATAAAATGCCACGAAAATTGAAAAAAATAAGAATAAATAAAATTAAAATGGATGGAAACATATTCATATGAAATTAAAGGTTAAGTAGGAATTTTAATACTTTTGATAGATATTTTTATTATCAGAAACATAGTACAATGTATGACGTCAATTAGTACGTAATTAATGTGGTGTTTTCAACTAGTCAAAACTAATATATTCATGGACAGTATAAAGAGGGTTCAAAGTCTATACTGATTTATTTATTTTTAAATTTTGGAACAAGACGATACTCTTTACCGTCTTGAAGACTACTGAATATATTCACGGATACCATCTTATATCTATTTTGATTTATAGTAAATTTACATAAATTAGAAACAATTTTCTGGATGATGTATTCACGTAGACTTTCAGGGCCGGAGTTGCTATGATGATCTTCAAGACAACCCTTGAGGATGCCAGACGCAATCTCTGGCGAAACGTCGGGGAACTACAAACCTCACGACCACGGCCTACAGACCGAAAATCTTCTTCAAAATTTCTGGATGAATTTGTGTATGTCCTATTGTAAGACAAGCAATGACTCTTAAGCGATTCGAAAAAAAATCGCAGTATCTCCATTTGAGTGCTGTTATGGAAAGAATATTACGAAATAATATTGAAAGTGCGCCACGCACTGAACATCATACAGTAAATATGTTAGAGCTGATTATAAGAGGTCTTATAATTTTATATCACAATGAGGGAGGAGTGCAAATTAAAAATTAGTGTTAATCGAAAGAGTTAAATTTTTAATTAAGGTATAGTGATATTTTAAGTAGGGCCTATAGTGATATATGTTTGACTATGTGTATATAAGCAATGAATATTTCGTATTGTGCAATTGAGAAGAGCAGCTAGACAGTAAAATGGTAAGTACTCTTACTAAATTAATTAAATATTTAATAATTTAGCTATTAGTGAGTTTAAAAAAACATGATTCAAATTCGGTGATTACTGCCAAAAATTTAATCAGAGATCAAAATTATAACGGCATATGGGGTAATTTTTTCTTCAGAAATAAAATAGAGAGAGCGTAATAAGAAAATAAATTGGCAAATATAGTAGTAAGCAAATTTAATAAATTTCAACAAATATATTTTATCCGTATTCCAACATTGGATTTGCTATATGTAACCAATGATACTTTCTCTTTGTGTGTATATTGTTTTATCTATGCAATATATAGTATTTTTTTTAACACTGGCATAATATTTTCAGCTGGAGTTTAAAATTTAGAAATTGCCTAATTAATACGGTTTCTTAATATATTGATTTTAGAAATATATGTTATGGATATTGTAAACAGTACCATCTCCATAAGATGTTGAATTAAGATTAGATTAATATATATAAACATATCGTATCTTTACATAGTTGAATAAATATTTCATGACGAAATTCCTAATTACAAAACAACCAGATTCTGATGTAATTTGTTTCACATTATTTTCATAGAAATGGCCATACCTATTCCACACATGCCATTCTTCAATTAAAATAGTCCGATTGATTTTCCGATTGAGGGTCTTTCCACTTTTCAGCGGTTGCCCTTTTACCAGCCGGCTGCTGGCCCTTCACATCCACATGTGTCAATCACAGAGGTAGAAGATCAACAGCCAGTGTAGGGGTGACATGTGGTTAGCATGTCGAGTCCCCCAGCCGTTATAGCTAGTTCCTCAACCCGGAGCCGCTACTTATTGTAGCTACCCAATTGCCTCACGATGCTGGGTGGGCACCGGTCCCATACTGGCCGAAATACCATGAGAAAATTTCTTCCCCCATGAAGACTCGAACCAGCGCAAGTCCCGTAGCTCTGCGCCAAGGCTTCCTACCTTAACCGCTCGGCTACGGCGCGGGACATTAAATAGTCGAGAAGACATTTAAAATTGAAATACCCCAAAATGGATATGTCTCTCCACAGCTAACTAGTAGAAATCTTTCAGCTGGGCAAAGGATTAACTAAACATAAAACACATTTATTTTCGTATTTCAGCTCATTTATGTCAAGAAGATCGGGATAAGTAGATTCCCGGGCAACCCGGTAATCAGCACGGAGTAACTAAAAAATATAAATTTATGATTATTTTTCCTCCTACTTATTTAACTTAACATAAAAGCACATTCATTTTCATTTATTAAGGTGTAGGAGTGCACGCGGGATATTAGCTAGTATATATGGCATGATAAGAAAAATAAATGCCTGGACGGGATTCGAACCCGGTACTCTGAGTCTGTACCTCAGCGTGTTATCCGTTACACCACCAGGCGAATCCAATTCAAACACTAATTTTTCTTATATACGTATTATATTCTCCTTTATTACTAGATGTCGCGAGAACTCGGTCTTCACTGCCATCTAGTAGCTGACTATAACAAGTAAGCAAATTAAAGAGAATATTTTTACTTTATAGCAGTGACGCTTTATAGATGTTATAATTAAATGTTTAACATTGAGCAATGCAAGCTTAATATGGTATGATAAGAAAAATAAATGCCTGGACGGGATTCGAACCCGGAACTCTGAGTCTGTACTTCAGCGTGTTATCCGTTACACCACCAGACGAATCCAATTCAAACACTTATTTTTCTTATATATGTATTATATTCTCCATTATTACTAGATGTCGCGAGAACTCGGTCTTCACTGCCATCTAGTAGCTGACTATAACCAGTAAGGAAATTAAATAGAATATTTTTACTTTATAGCAAAGACGCTTTAAATAATTTACTTTGTACTTGTTAATGATTATTATTTCTTGTATAAATAATCCGGGAATATTAACTTCATTTTCAGTTGACATGACAATATTTTGGAAACGTAATTTCTCGAAGCGAATTTTATACCTAGGTTCTGTATTTTCCATATTAGCCTACTACTTCATAATGTGTTTCTTTGAATTCCTTAGAGAATATTCATTTTTTAGTTATGCTTCACAAAATATTATTAATTTGGTAAAAATGTTAACATAAAATATCAAATTACCCAACCACACTATGAAGTCTGTTGATGTGGAAACAAACAGGAAATGATTATCTCTTGATATATTCTAATCAGAACAGCAGATCATCCCACTTGCTTTGTTGAGTAAATGGACTGAAATGAATGGGGATCATCCTGATAACCAATGGGACTTATATATCGGGATACCCGCAAGTACCCGGGGCACTTTTAATTTGGTCGCTGGTATAACATAAGTACCCTTACAAAATATTTACCATGTATTCAAACATGATAGAATATCTTTATAACATTTAGGCCTGATAATATTTCAGTTTGAAATAATGGAACATGTGGAAATACAATAAACTGTTTTGTTCATTGTATAAAAATCACAGATAAGTATTTCGTATGTATTGTTTTTTGAGTACGCATTTTAGTTCCTACGTGATGCCTTATAGAATTATTCATTTAGGAAATGGCATTAACTTTTAATAATGACTACCTTGGGTAGAGAAATCCGGGTAATTAATATTTGCAAGTTTCTCATTTTGACTTACTGTTTTAAAACAGGACCAATACCAAGTAATAAATTCAGAATTTGTGGTTCTCTTATTATTTAGTTTTTCTTTCAAGAATACGATTAGGCGATGTTAGCTAAACATTTGACCGCATTATGCAACAACCGGCTATACACAATTATGTAAGTTCCGAGAAAAATGTGTTTTTTCTACATATACTTTATTTACATTTTAAACTCTAGCAAGAGCTATTTAATAATTTCTGACTTGATAATTACTTATATGATAATATTGTATATGCTATATGAGTAAAACTAATTTATATTTAATGTAATGGTCAATATTCCAATACTGCACTAAGGCATATTGAGAATGATGCCATAATCGTTCTGCATCAGTCACTTAAGTGCCGCAAGAGGGCGTTCACACTGTTGATGCGTATTAGTATGGAATATTGCATTATGTATCAATCCGCCAAGAGCGGCAAGATAATGCGTATACACTGTTGATGTAAAATGCATCCATAGTAATTCTGCCCGAAGGCAGGTCCTTCACTGCAATCATAGCATTTTCATGCTATGTTATGCAGCTTTACTAGGGAATTGTAGGTGTGGTAGCTTCCCGTTGCTTTCCACACCGGTGAAGGATGATGATGATGATAATGATGATGATGATGCCCATTTGATTTCGGGAACCGTTTGGGCCTTAAAGTTTTCCTGACATTTGTCTTACAGGTGAGGAAAAACCCCGATAAAAACCTCACCCAGAAAAATTGCCCCGACCGGGGACCGAACCCGGGCCCGCTGCGTGACAAGGCAGCACGCTACCTCGAGACCACAGCGATGGACTGATGTAAAATATTGTACCATAATATTAGTAGTGTTTGTTTGCACAATACACTTATTATTGATATGTGTTTATATATCGTATTGGTTTTTAGTACTTTATACATATTACATTATGAAATGTGTGTGTTAAATTAATGTTTTCCAAATAAATACAATTGTTTCATGCAATTACAGTACACACAAAAAAAAACACATAAAACAGACATGCTGTTACAATTGTGTAATAGTATATTACGATGCGAGGTTGGGAAGTGGTATTTTTACAGAATCGAGGAAAATGTTTAAAAACCGAGTGATAACGAGGTTTTTAATTTCTGTGCGTTGTACATTATTTTTTGCGCGATGGTGTTTTCAAAATAATGAATAATAGTAAAATAACAACATCTTTGTTGGACATATTTGCGTTCATTAAAAAAAACTGACTAGCGTTAACAGTGTGGGCAATGTTTATCAGTTGAAACTACAGGAGACCGTGACACCAATTTAGTGATAAAATGGCGGCAAGTACGTGTTTATTGTTTATATATTGTTTCAAATAAAGTTCAATTCATTTAAAATGCAGTGATTCGTTTCGTATAATGTATGTTAACACTACCATTTGGATATTTGTTGTTTATACATTGTATGTAGTAGGGCCTATACATAGAGGACAGTGGTTTTACTTTCTGCACGAGTTTTGTATTCTGTAATATTACATTATAGTTATTTTATTACAGTATAGTTATTTAGGTTGGCAACTCCGAAATGTAGGATGTTGAAATTTCAATCATGGTCGCCATTGCTGTAAGTACGACAAAACGAACTATCGCGCAAAAAATCATGTTTTTTATATTTATTAGAGTAAAAAAATAGATAGACATCCATCAACTTTCACACGATTTTTTATTTTATTTTGACCTATAATAAGTTTTAAAAGGCATATACTTGACTAGTAATATGCTTATATAACTTTAACAAGTTTAAATGAAGATATACAAAGATACCAACAAGAATGGAAAAATCATCTGAGGAGAATGGCAAGAAATAGACTTCCAAAATTGGCATTCCAATATACCCCAATTGGACATAGGGACCAAGGAAGGCCAAAACATCGGTGGAAAGATCAATACCATCTTCGCTAGGTTTACCGTACAGGCCACATGGCCTAAAACGAATTTGTTCATGATGATGATGATGAACTTTAAACAATGTTTAAAATAATTGGAACAACAGTAAATAATTCAAATAATTTATTTCATATTTTTAATATGAATTATTCACATTAGAAATGCATGTATATTAAAATTATCATAGAACAAATTTAGAATAAACTACGCCTTCCATTTCACAAAAAAAATAGAGAACGAATTTTACAAACTTATGAACAGTGGATCTCCTAACTCCGTTCCCCTTTACAATTACCTCTGAATTGACAAGCTCCTGATTGTTTATCTTTACGTTTATAAAATAGAAGTATAAGGACTTCATGTACGAAAAATATATAATTCACATAATAAATAAAGCTCTTACATATCTGCAGTGAAACAGAAAATTCCTTTCCATTTTCAGGGCAGTTCTTATAAACCATATCTAAAATTTTCTGAGTTCTGGATCTCATTAGAACATTTAAAAAATCACACTGACTTGAGAATCTTCACTATTTATTGTAGCTCCAAACCAACAATACTCAGTTATGCATCAACAATATAAGATCGGGAAAATTTGGCGCTAAGCTGCATGATGCAAAAATTAGATTAGTATTTATGAAGACCTAGTTTCATAGCCTTTTGTTATATAACTTCAAAATTTGGCTTCACACACCCCAAGTTCCTTATCTCAAATTGTTCGTCTAACTCTCCTCTACAATACTTGAAAGTTTGTCGGTATTATTCATTAACACCCTGTATATACATCAACAAATTGGGGTGAGTTGCCTTTGTGACTGCTCTATACAGATCGGAAGGTCACCCCTTAAGTTGTTTGCAAACCCACTCAAGTTTACATGAACTATGGGTAGAACGCCCGACCTAAATGGATTGCAGCATTTCTTTCAGTTGAAAGTAAAGCACCACTAAGGACGCATTAGAGTCGTCTTTGGAACATTAAAGTGAACGTCAATGAAGCCACGAAGGACACTCTCGACCATTAACATATTCGCATAATGACATTATGTGAAGAAGGCTTATAAACCAGGTAAGTTGCACTGGAGTCAAAGTGACAAAATGCGTTCATGGAATCTGTTCCATACACCGCACAGGCCGTCTTCGTTCAACAATGCACGTGATGATCGATATCTACTTCTGTTAAATCGAAGGAACCGTGGGCTGGGTGCTCCAAAACTGAATTCGGCGTAGGGGAAACTTGCTTCATGCGAATTTGCATTCCCGAGCACCATGGGTAGCACCACACCATACACCATAACTTTATGGACATCTTTACAAATGAGCAAGAAATCATGATGAATGAACGCTCTCAGGATTGACGTAGGGTGTTGTTTACGGACGGAACTCTAATCTGTTTCTACCCTGATGGTCGCAGACGTGTTTGGAGAAAATAAGTAGCATCGAATGCCTACAACAATGAGACCCTTGTGTGCAACATGCTGATGGTGGAATGTAGTTCTGAGGTGGCATTACTAATTCCTCTTCCGACTAGTTCTGTCACTTTGAGGCTCGTGTGGTGCATGTAAAAGATCTCTAATGAGAGAGGTTAAACTAGGGTAAACAAAAGAAAATGGAAAAGTGATGGTTAAATGCCTTCTTCTACGTCATCAATGGGCCGTATCCCTCCATCTAGTTATGGAGCGCCCAATATATCTTCTTCCTTTGGGTTGCTAGTGAAGCAAAATTTGTGGTAGTATATCGGGTGTCATTCTTTCTATATGTTGAAGCCAATTTAGATCTTGAATATTGAACTTTTTTCTGTTACGCTATTAATTATTACACCATTAGGCCTATATGTTTAATTCTGTTTTTACTTCTTATCCAACAATGTATAGCCTGCTACTGAACGTAATAATTCAATTTCAGCTACTATTTTCCTTTTATGTGATCTATGATTAAATGTGTTATCAAATACGCGGTACTACATCTGACTTAAGAGTGTTTTCTGGTGTTTTAGCAGTTATTATTCTTTTCCTTGGGTTTCACGCGATGTGTTAGTGGAACCTTAATGTTTTACAATTTGTCTGCAGTCCGGGACAGATATATGTGAAGTGCTAAGTCGGAGACAGAACCAGCGCAGCGCACACTATCATCAATATCCTTGGTCTCTGATGTCTTGTAATGCTACAAATTCCATTAATGTTAGTGTCCACTTGTTTTTTGTCAAATACTGAAAATTGGTTTAACTGCATAAACACCAATGATCGTTTATCCAACTACTAGGGCCTACTAATAAAAATACTGCTGCTATGTTGATATTAAACTTGTCAACTTGCAGTTTTTAACACTGTTTTTATAAATAACGAACAAGTAGATTTTTCTTACTCGTCACTGAGCCAAGTAAGAAAATGGTATACAAATGATAAATATGTAAATTATTTCTTAAATGAAAAAAAATCTAGATTTTTGTTTCATTAAATTTTATCTTCAGGCGGCTCGGTGGAACAAGCGGTTAGACGCTCGCCTCTCATCGCTGAGGTCCGAGATCGAGTCTCGGTCACTCCATGTGGGTTTCATGGTGGACGAAACGGAGCTTGGGCAGGTTTTTCTCGGAGTTTCTCCTTTTTCCCCTGCCACAAATTTCATTCCACTATTTCTCCATATTCTCTCATCCGTTTATTTTCATTTCGTTCATCCATCCCTGTGACGGTGCGTCAGGAATGGTCGGCCGGCACCCTTGTAGTTCACAGACCTTTATAAATATTTGGCTCCATGTTATCTCATCCGTCGACCCGACCCTGAGTTGCACACGAGTTGGGGATATTATTTTAAATTTTATCTAAATCATACAGACTCCATATTTTTTTTACATTAATGCAGTTTAAACTCTTACCTTATAGCCACACACGCCACCCGGACCTTACAGTGACACGACCTGTCTGGAGAGGAATTTTAACTTTGAATCACACACATACTTCTTTTGACCACACATGGACAGGATAGGTCTCCACGAATGAGTGATCAGTTCAATGTCAGGGCCTCCTCTGAGAAAACACAACATTAAGACCAAACACACCATTCACACACATTCATACTTAACATGGAGAATATAATGATGATTATGATGGGCAGATGTTGTTGGGGGACCTTTTGGGCCATACAGTTTCCTGGTAATTTTTTACAAGTGTCGAAAAATCCCGAAGAAAAAACATTCACCCAGGAAACATGTACGGACCGGGGATCGTACCCGGTGCCCGCTGCGTAGAGGCGCTACCCCCGAGACCATAGCATTGGACATTTTTTTATATACTACACTACTTTTTCCTTGAAACTAAATAATTTTATTCTTCCAAAAAATCCGTCTTGCGCACCTTTCATATCCTCCTGATCCCATCCATCCATTGTTCCTGTGGTTTTCCTCTTCTCCTTCCGCCTTCAGCATTCCTTTCCAAAATCATTTTCGAATTCTGTCTTCTCCCATTCTGTTAATGTGTCGAAGACATCTCTCTCTTTTTTTTTCAAGAATAGTATTTTATACATACATTAACGGATAATTGCCTTATAGAATTAAATTAATAATAATAATAATAATAATAATAATAATAATAATAATAATAATAATAATACTTACTTACTTACTTACTCACTGGCACTATCGAACCCGTAGGTTCATGGCCGCGCGAACATAAGCTCTCCTTACATCCCTATCCTGAACTAATGTTTTCCAATCATTCCCTGTATAAACTACTTCCCTCAAATCATAGTTAATGTTATTCTCCCACCTCATTATTGGTCTACCAACTGGGTGTTTTCCCTCTGGCTTTCCTACAAGAAGCTTCCATGCACGTCTTTCATTCCCCATACGCGCAATATGTCCTGCCCATCGAATAATAATAATAATAATAATAATAATAATAATAATAATAATAATTATTATTATTATTATTATTAATCTCCCGCGCCGTAGCCGAGTGGTTAAGGCAAGAAACCTTGGTGCAGAGCTACGGGACTTGCGCTGGTTCGAGTCCCCATGGGGGAAGACATTTTTTCATGGAATTTCGGCCAGTATGGGACCGGTGCCCACCCAGCATCGTGAGACATTTGAGTAGCTACAGTAAGTAGCGACTCCTGGTTCATAAGACCAGCTATAACGGCTGGAGGACCCGACATGCTGACAACATGTCACCCCTACACTGGCTAGATGATCGTCTACCTCTGTGATTAACACATTGGGTGTGAGGCCAGCAGCTGGCTGGTAGGCCAAGGTCCTTCTAGGCCTGTCGCGCTTGGAGTTTTTATTATTATTATTATTATTATTATTATTATTATTATTATTATTATTATTATTATTATTATTATTATTATTATTATTATTTAAAATGTTTCCCTGAAAAGTAGCTATGTATATTTAACTCATTTTTTTGTGACTATAGATATTTCATAGTTGCTTATTATTTTTTACTTTCATTGTATTTATAACGGAGGTACAACATAGCGAAGTTGGTTAAGCCAATACGCTACAATCAGGAAGGTAGAGGGTTCGAGTCCCAATGAAATATGAATTTTTAAACTTACCTAAACTTTCTGACGGCACTACGGCCCCGGGGGGTCTGAATTCTACAACTAAAGGCGGTCGTCATGCAGGGCTGACAATCCGGCTGATACATCGTGTCGATTGACTAGGAACGTGATAGCCTTAACCACGTCCTACCCTAAGGGCCTCCAAAGGCCTGTGATTGGATCACTATATCTTTATTCTTTACATTTTTAACACATAAAATACAAGCAAATGCAATGATATATTCAGAGCTTGATGAAATATGAACAGTTAAGAGGTATGACGTCAAGGTTTTTACGTGCTTCTAATATTGACATCTGATCAACAATTTAAATAAAATTAAAATTAAAATGTATACTGTACTCGTTGGCAGGTGCCGTCATCCGCAACTGTGTTGAAATATTGTATTTAAAATAGTATCTGCAGTCGCTACTAACGACTCTTCAAGACTATCAACGTCTACAACGACGTAAAACAACAACTAGTAGGACATATCCTGTCGATGAGGGAAGTTAACTTCCGAAAGGCCTCCAGAAAATATTTTAAATACAATATTTTAATACAGTTGAGGACAACGGTACATGCCAACACGTATATATTTTTATTTTTATTTTATGACTGGTCACCTCAATGGAATTTGATATGAATTTTATTAGCAATGAATTTAAATAAAGAAAAATCTTAATTAGGGAAGTAATTACTTATATAATGAGAAATTGATTCACAAACAACTAATTATGTAGAAAAGGAAGCAATTCAAAAAATATTATATGTTGAGTGTTTTGTTATGTGCCTGTGAATTTTAGGGCCTTAATAAACAGAAAAAAAAACAAGACACTGGATTCAACACAAAAACAAAATATAAATTGGACAAGAAAACAAACCAACAGTTACTAGATTACATAGAAGAATAGGGGACATTAATCTTCAAAATTAATTGTAGAAAATACCATCTTTAGCCGTATAGGCTTACTCATACACATCACCATCATCATCTTCATGGTAGGCCATCGGCCTGTTCCGCTCTCAGAATTCATCTTCCCATCGTATCGTCTTCTAGGACGTCCCACATCTCTATAGCCTTGAGGTTGGTACAACAGCGCTTGTTTTGTTAGCCTACAAGAGTCCATTCTTAAAATATTTTCATGCCATTTTTGTTTATAGTTTTGTATTTTTTTCATTTAGATTAAAATTTTTGGGTTCTTGTCTAATTGTTTCACTAGGAATGTGGCCTCTTAGAGTATATCCTGCAACGTATCTGAGGAACTTCATCTCCGATGTTTCTAGCAATTTTCTGTCTGACCTATTCATTGTCCAGTTCTCTGATCATATGTCACAGTGGGAACTGCCATTACCTTATAAAACTTTAGCATTGTTTCTTTTGTTGTTTTCGTTTGTAGTGTTCTTTTAATAGTCCCATACATACTTTGAAATTTACATATATTTTTTTCATGTATATAATTTTCCCAATTGTAAGATATGTGACATTCTAAATATTTAAAACTCTGTACTCGTTCGATAATTTCATCGTTCAAAACAATTTTCGATCGAACTGCATATTTCCCCGAAAGGCCATTTTTTTTCTTCGTTGAAATCTTGAGATTATATTTCTCCATGGTTTTCTTGAGCAGTGGTGTGGCTTTTTGTAGTTGATTTTCTGATTCTGCACATATTACCTGATCGTCTGCAAACATTATTGTGTCTACAATGGTAGTTCCAAATTTAAAATGTTTAATTAGATGTGATTGCCATTCTGTGACAGCTGCGTCAAAATAAAGTCGGCGAGAGAGGACAGTCGTGTCTTACCCCTAAATTTATTTTTTTCTATTTTTAAATTAGTGGAATTACCATTTCTATACCAATTGCTGTACACCACCATATTAATTTCTTTGACAAATTTTGAAGACATAATTTCTGGGGATGAGGTAAGAAGAAGACCAAGGAGATTTGTTATAGAAGATTTTTTGAAAAAGTATAGGATGCCAAGTCTATCAAGAAATAAAACAGGTAGTTGAAAGTTACAAATTATTTCATTGACCAAACATTGCCTTTAACAAGAGAATAGAAAAAAATATGAAGAAAAAGAAGAGAAAAAGAGATGATAATGATGATGATGATGATGACGATGATTATGTTGATAGTTATTACAGAATTTCAAGAATCGGAATATTTGGATAAACTGAGGAACATAGTAGAACTGCAATAGAATGATTGTTGAGAAGAAAATAATGTCTCCTAAGAGATTGGCACAGAAAAAAATAATGAAAGAAATATGAAAAGACCTTGTCTTTTCTTCTGTAAAGAGGAATCGTCTTTTGTCTGACCTAACATATAGAAGAAGAAAACATCTGAAGCAGCAAACTCTCAAAGAGGAGACGAAGAAGAAAATGAGATTTATTGAAGTTTGTAGAATAGTCCTGATGGAAATAAGCGAGGTTTCGCAGAAATAAGAAACCATTGTAATAGAGACATTTATATTGTATATACACCATATATCCCACATGAGAACGGTAGTGCTCTTTAGCCGGAGTTTCTTAACAGAATAATGTATTTATCCTTATTTCCCAACGAGTGGCATGTGGTTAGCACATCGCATGAATGCGACATCGATTTATTATTTTATTTATTTTATTATTTAGCCTGGTGGAATGGGACTATGTGGCCTTCTGTTCCACTCACCAGGACAAACATATGTTACATTAGAATAATGCATTCACAATTAACTTTAATATTAAAACCTAAATGAAAATATGTGACCATTGATGTAATATCTAAAAAAGTAAACATAACAATGTTAATGAAAATGAAAAATGAAACTAATATTAATGTACAAAATCACGACTAGTTCAATTCTTCGGTAAGCAAGTCCATATCTAATACACACGAAAAAAAAAAGATCACAAAGAAAATAATGAGATATAATAATCTAACTTGTCGGTTATAAAACTTCAAATTAAAATACTTGTCAATCTTAATACTATATTTATAAATTAAATTATTATTATTAATTGTTAAAAGAACAATATTAGTGAGGTAGTGAGGTATATAAGTTAGTTTGTTATGAAATAACTTTTTATTTTATTTTTGAACGATGCTATAGTTTGGCAGTTTCTGACATAGGGCGGAAGATAATTCTGGCAAGTAAAACTGAAAAGATATTGAGTAATACACAGTGTGATGAGAGATATAAAGGACAATGTGCTGATGGAATCGAATGTCTAACTTATTTGTGTCGGAGAGTCTAATGAAAAGGCGTGATAAATAATTAGGTGATGATGTGTGTAGTTTGTAGAGAAGAGATAAAGAATAGACAGCTCTACAATCTCGTAGACGAACACACGATAATTGTTGCAGGGAATGTATAACTAGATCAAATCTGCGAATACACAAATAAAATGTTCGCAAGAATTATGAAGATGTTGCAGTCTTTGAAAATAGTTAGTAGGCAACTAAAGAATATATGGATGGATGAAAGTTGATTGAATTTTGCACAGAGAACATTTTTATTCAGGCTTGCGGTTCTTTTACGAGCTTGAAAATCCTCAGACTTGGAACCACGACTTGAAGTATCTCCCGCAGGATTTGTCCCTTGGATTTTTCCATCCTAAAAATCCATCGACATTGGCCGGATTAATAGAGAAATAAAGATATGTAAATGTGAAATGTATTTACCGTGTATATATATATATATATATATATATATATATATATATATATAGACAGAGAGAGAGAGAGAGAGAGAGAGAGTGAGAAAGGGAGAGGGAGAGAAGGGGGGCAATAAATAAAATACTATAGGCCTATATATAAGATATATAGAGAATATGCTTATGGAGAATGAGCTTTGGTCTTGCATAATATTGTTACTTCTCACGCGGAAGGTATATTCCCCATTTACGGTCGCGGTCGGATAAAATTCTAGTTCAATGTTTAGGACCCTATACATGCATACTGATTTATGCTTCAGAAACTAGAATTGATTAAAAAAAACTTAACAGATCTTAGAACAATGGAATGAATACCCTAAGGGAAATCAACATCAAACAAAGAGGGTTAAAATTATAAATGAGAAAATAAAGAGAGTTGGGCATTAAATCAATAAATGAATAACTAAATAAGAAAATAATAATTAACAGAATCTGCATTTATCTCGAATGGCACCAAACAGGATAATAATTCGTATATGAAGATATATTCTAGCATCGCGGCAGATGGATGTTGGTCAGCTGAAGATTGCGTTTCTGAACTGAATAGACTATGACCTATGCATATGACCATAACTATGCAGAAAAAATTATATATATATATATATATATATATATACATATATATGTTATAATTAAATGTTTAACATTAAGCAATGCAAGCTTAATATGGTATGATAAGAAAAATAAATGCCTGGACGGGATTCGAACCCGGATCTCTGAGTCTGTACCTCAGCGTGTTATCCATTACACCACCAGGCGAATCCAATTCAAACACTTATTTTTCTTATATATGTATTATATTCTCCATTATTAATAGATGTCGCGAGAACTCGGTTTTCACTGCCATCTAGTAGCTGACTATAACAAGTAAGCAAATTAAAGAGAAAATTTTTACTTTATAGCAGTGACGCTTTATAGATGATATAATTAAATGTTTAACATTGAGCAATGCAAGCTTAATATGGTAAGAGAAATAAATGCCTGGACGGGATTCGAACCCAGAACTCTGAGTCTGTACCTGAGCGCGTTATAAAGCGTCACTGCTTTAAAGTAAAAATATTCTCTTTAATTTGCTTACTTGTTATAGTCAGCTACTAGATGGCAGTGAAGACCGAGTTCTCGCGACATCTATTAATAATGGAGAATACAATACATATATAAGAAAAATAAGTGTTTGAATTGGATTCGCCTGGTGGTGTAATGGATAACACGCTGAGGTACAGACTCAGAGATCCGGGTTCAAATCCCGTCCAGGCATTTATTTTTCTTATCATACCATATTAAGCTTGCATTGCTCAATGTTAAACATTTAATTATAACATCTATAAAGCGTCACTGCTTTAAAGTAAAAATACTATATTTACTTGTTATAGTCAGCTACTAGATGACAGTGAAGACCGAGTTCAAACACTTATTTTTCTTATATATGTATTATATTCTCCATTATTACTAGATGTCGCGAGAACTCGGTCTTTACTGCCATCTAGTAGCTGACTATAACAAGTAAGCAAATTAAAGAGAATATTTTTACTTTAAAGCAGTGACGCTTTATAACACGCTGAGGTACAGACTCAGAGTTCCGGGTTCGAATCCTGTCCAGGCATTTATTTTTCTTATCATACCATATTAAGCTTGCATTGCTCAATGTTAAACATTTAATTATAACATATATAAAGCGTCACTGCTTTAAAGTAAAAATACTATATTTACTTGTTATAGTCAGCTACTAGATGACAGTGAAGACCGAGTTCAAACACTTATTTTTCTTATATATGTATTATATTCTCCATTATTACTAGATGTCGCGAGAACTCGGTCTTTACTGCCATCTAGTAGCTGACTATAACAAGTAAGCAAATTAAAGAGAATATTTTTACTTTAAAGCAGTGACGCTTTATAACACGCTGAGGTACAGACTCAGAGTTCCGGGTTCGAATCCTGTCCAGACATTTATTTTTCTTATCATACCATATTAAGCTTGCATTGTTCAATGTTAAACATTTAATTATAACACCTATAAAGCGTCACTGCTTTAAAGTAAAAATATTATCTTTAATTTGCTTACTTGTTATAGTCAGCTACTAGATGGCAGTGAAGACCGAGTTCTCGCGACATCTAGTAATAATGGAGAATATAATACATATATAAGAAAAATATGTGTTTGAATTGGATTCGCCTGGTAGTGTAATGGATATCACGCTGAGGTACATACTCAGAGTTCCAGGTTCGAATCCCGTCCAGGCATTTATTTTTCTTCGCATACCATATTAAGCTTGCATTGCTCAATGTTAAACATCTAGTAATAATGGAGAATATAATACATATAAAAGGAAAATAAGTGTTTGAATTGGATTCGCCTGGTGGTGTAATGGATAACACGCTGAGGTACAGACTAAGAGTTCCGGCTTCGAATCCCGTCCAGGCATTTATTTTTCTTATCATACCATATATATATATATATATATATATATATATATAAACTAAAAATAGGGGCAAAATAATAAGAAATATAGTTAGAAGTTAAAGGAAATGTTTGTCCATATATATATATATATATATATATATATATATATATATATATACTACCTAGTTTGTTTAGACTTACCTATGATATTTGCTTCTTAAAATAATTGTTTCATGTTTATTCATGTAAGGTCATATAGCGACTAGAATCTTTGCTTGTGTTCAGTGCACTCTGTATATTTAAGTCTATTGTGTGCCGTATGTGTTCTTGTGGAAATTCACTTATTTAATTTTTATGAAATTGTTATAACGATGGAAGGGCAATATATTTCGACTCAGGATCGGTTTCAAAAAAATACTCGGATAAAAATATCCTCGGTCATATTGTTTGGCACCAGAACTTGAATGCAGAACCTACCAATAAGAGCGTCAAAGTTTTTCTTTCATTATATTTTTATAACCCATTCCTTACACACAAAGATAACTACACACATACAGAGCATAATAAAATGTGAACAATTAAGTAGTGAGACGCGAAACGGTCACACCACAGTAGCCTATTTCAAGTCTCCAATCGACTGATATTAATAGCATTTACTATTTTATTTAGTTAACTAACTAAATTTGAAGAAAAAATATTTGCCTAAATCGGGATTTGAACCCAATATATCTGGTTCTGTACACCAGTGTGTTAACGATTTAAGCTATTAGACATCACGATTTAAACTTTATACCAGGTAGCAGTGAACTTTTGTTCCACTAACACCATCTAGCAGTCTCTTAAATAAGAGCACTTTAAAATGGAAATCAACACATTATACCTGTAGCAAGTAAAGCTAATATTTAGTATTAAATATTAAATGTATCGTCCACCGCTGTGGTCTGGGGGTAGCGTGCTGCCTTGTCACGCAGCGGGCCCGGGTTCGATCCCCGGTCGGGACAGTTTTTCTGGGTGAGGTTTTTATCGGGGTTTTTCCTCACCTGTAAGACAAATGTCAGGAAAACTTTAAGGCCCAAACGGTCCCCGAAATTATATGGCCAGCGCAATCATCATCATTAATATTCATCTTAGGTTAAGGTTAGGATTAGGGACTCTCCTGGCGCACCATTATCATCATTATCACCCATCATATCATCGGGGCAACGTAACCCCGCCTTCCAGGCGCTCCAACCTCAGAAGTGGGTTACAAATACGCCATGCCAGGAGAGAAACCGGGAATGTCGAAAGACAAACCTGGGGCATTTGAGAAAAAAAAATATTAAATGTATCACTTCTCACTCAATGACAAATTAAATTTGAAGAGAAAAATATAAGCCTAAATCGGGATTTGAACCCAATATCTCTGGTTCTGTACACAGGTGCTTTAACGATTTCAGCTATTAGGCATAACGATTTAAATCGTGGATATTGTGTTCAAATCCCGATTTAGGCATATATTTTTCTCTTCGAATTTAATTTGTCATTGATTGAGAAGTGATAAATCTAATATTAAATATCGACTAACTAACTACTCCACCGCTTTGGTCTGGGGGTAAAGTCGTTCCTGCGTACGCAGATGATGGCTCAGGACAAGGTTCCTCGCCTATAAGACAAACAATAATGTGTGTATACATATATGTCCACCGCTGTGGTCTCAAGGTAGCGTGCTGCCTTGTCACGCAGCGGACCCGGGTTCGATTCCCAGTTGGGACAGGCTCCTGGGTCAGGTTTTTTTCGGGTTTTTTTCACACCTGTAAGACAAATGTCAGGACGTTTAGGGCCCAACGGTTCTCGAAAACCATCCGGCCATCAACATCATCATCATCATCATCATCCTTCACCGGTGTGGAAAGCAATGGGAAGGTACCACACCTATAATTCCCTAGTAAAGCTGCAAAGCATAGCACGAAAATGCTATGTTTGCTGTTAAATACCTGCCCTCGGGCAGAATTACTATGGATGGATGGATATATATATATATATATATATATATATATATATATATATACACGCGCGCGTGTGTGTGTGTCATATATCAGCATAATATTGATCCAACGAACTTCAAAGAAGAAAGTTGTCTCCTATGGTAGCACCGAGCTTGGAACGACCCTGCATGGGTGACCATCAGTACTCATCGTACCAATACTAGTGCTTCACCAACGTCTATTGCAGTGCGGTTACAGGTAGTTCAAGTGCTCTGCGATTGGTTGACACATATATAGTTATCGATTCTCAACCAATCGGCGGTAGGGCAGTTAATTCCAGACCGGGCTTACCGACCCGACCCAGTGCATAGTGTTTTAGTGTTCTAAAAGCAATATAAATTCACGGGTGACGTGTCTCTTGTTATAGTGTTGTGGTTTATTCACCTACATGTGCAGTGTAGTTCTATCAAAGTGATAAGTGGTTTCTTATAAGTCAAGTGTAGTAGTAGACTAAGCCTTGGTATTTACCAAGCATGGCTGCTAAACCTGATTTTGCAGGGTCTATGGACCTGGATGATGAAAATGAGGATATCAGACCCTTTACATTGTGGCAGGAAGCCTCACAATTTTACGAAACATATGCATCAAAAAAGAAAAGTGAGGAAAATCCTCGATATCAAAGGTATGTTCATGAAATTCGTGGAGTATTTTTACTCATCACAAATAGTCTGGCTACCTTCCCCAACTGTGAAAAGTCGGATGTAGTGTGTGATATCACTTTGACCTGCATGGAGAAACTAGATAAAATGTATGGCCAAATTCCAGAAAGTGTAACTTTATTTTGACTCATGCTCAAGGAATTGAAAGCTACTGCGCTTGAGCTCCAAACGCAGAGCTTTCTTCCAGAACATGACGCTAGTTCTGAAACAGATTCTGAACAGCAAGTAAACCCAAAAGTAACTGGCCAATTTGACCTTCCTTTTCCAATTTTTTTTCAGAAAACAGAATCTGTCACTAAAGAAACAACAACTCCCAAAAAGCGGAGAAACAAAAGTAAGAGTAAAGGAATCAAAGTAACAAAAATAACTGACATTACTTCTGAAAAGAAAGTATTCCAAGTTGTATCCAAACAGGTTAAAGTGAAGTCTCCCACTGTAGTATCAGAGGTTGAGACTTCTAATAAATTTGCAGCACTAGCTGATGTAAATATGGAAGCATCAACCTCTGGAACTTCCTCTCCAGTGGTTCTGCCTGTTATTGCTGGTCCATCGACTGGTACAACTAGTACTACACCTTCCCAAGTTATTGACTCTGCGAAACAGAGACCCCCACCAATCACTGTCACTGGTCATGGGGATCTGTTTCGTATGAACAAGGAGATAAAAGCACTTATTAGTGGACCACTCAAAGTTGCCAAGATAAGAGAAGGTTTGCGTTATTACGCAAATTCAATGGAGGACTTCTTGGTCCTAAAACAGTATTTTAGTTCCATTCATAAGGAATATTATATTCACTTGACTAAGAAGGAACTTCCATTGAAGGTAGTACTAAAACGGCTGCCATCAAACACTCCCATTGATGAAATCGAACAGGAAATCAGGTCCTTGGGATTTCCTTTAAAAAGTATCAGGCAAATTATTGCAAAGAAAGATAATGTAGAGAAACCTCTCCCAATATTCATACTAGAACTTGAGCGGACAGCTGAGGCTCTCAAAATTTATGACCTGAAGCGGCTCGTTTTCTGTGTTGTATCAGTCGAAGCTTATAAACCAAGGACTGGCCTTAAATAATGTTTTAGATGCCAGTCTTTTAACCATACCTATTCCGCATGCTGCCGGACGCCACGCTGCGTAATCTGTGCCGAGGCCCATGGACATAAGGACTGTCCAATTAAGGCCTCTGCACAGATAAATGCAAATTTGTTAAAGTGTGCCAATTGCGGGGCGAATGGACATCCAGCATCCTATCGCGGCTGCCCTGTTTTCTAGGCGGCGCTGGAGAATTATAATAGGGCAGCCCAACCCAAACCAAATATATCTTAACCTAGGACTTTCACTTCGGTGAAAGCCCAACCCATTGTATCCTTCTCTCAATCCTTAAAGAAAGGCATATCTTCCCAAAACAAAACGGTGAACAGCAATGTTCAAGGTCAGGGCCAGCAATTGCCAGCATTACAACTAGGACAGCAAGTTGAGAAATATCTCCAGGCTCTTCGGCCATTATTGGCTGAACTACCCTCTCCTATGGAGAGATTCCTCTTCTTGCACAGGATTTTTAACCTATGTAATATAGGTTAAAGATAATGAGAACCATTAAATAGATTGTGCGAGGTGTTCGCATGGAGTGTGATAGCGAGTTGTACTCAATAGTACGACTTTATATCAATATACTATGTGGATATATCCACAATCTATCATCCAAATACATAGACCAAAAAGAAACCATCTTATCATGATGGCTAGGATTAAATGAACCACAATCCTATAATGATAGCCACGAAGGAATTAACTGCCAACGGAAGATCGAGTTCGTTAATCATCAAAATCAGACGTTAGGAGTCTGTGATCACCTGAAGCGGAAATTTAAAAATCCCTCTAGTAGCCGCAATTATTTTTCGCAACAACTTAGTGTTATGGCACTGGAATAAAACAAGAAACGTTTTCTCCAAGAATCATCTAATTCAACCATTAGGTGCGGGAGTTTGGCTAAAACCGGAAATTTAAAATTTTCTTTAATGTCCACCATGTTCTTTTTTTATGGTAATTATACATGCACCATTTAATTTACAAAATAAATTAGCAAAACTCGCTGAGGAATTCGTGGATCTTAGACATTCTTTTACGTTATATTAATGCAGAAAATGTCTATGGAAATTTTCTTTACCTATTTTTTTTATGTGAAATTGAAAAGGGTTTAATAAAACACTAACTTGTACCTTTGTTCAATGAAAACGAACGTTTTGACGCCACTGAAATTGCGTGCTGTTATTCAAAGTATCAACTAGTCAAAAGTGAAACACATTAAGTCATGTCTCTCGTCACTGACATATAATTGGGGTCACATTTAATAGACCTGTGTAACATGCCCCATTGAAAATCACAGGTGCCATAATTAGCCATCAGCAAACCCCTCACTTTGTCAAGTCGGAAACCACATTTACAATGCACGTCACACTACCTGCTTCCAGTATTTGTTACACAATGAAGTCTCATTAATAAGTACTATTAATCCTGCTTTACACTGTTACAAGCACAAAACTGTATCAACCCATCTACTAAAATAATAAATATTCTCACGTAGACTTATAATAAGCCATTATTCATGGTCATAGTAGGAGTAGTAGTAGGACTTTATTAGACTAAAAGTAAGTTATATACAATGTTATTTACAAATATGGGTCTCGCGGGCAGTAAGCCGTACGTGCTGTTGACAGTCCGTTACAATAAAGTAATGTTTGGTAATAATATAAAGTAAAACAAAAATAAAACAATAATATTACAATTAGATAACAATACAATAACATTATACATTAATTAAGTTATGTACAATTATTAAGAATTAATGGTAGCCTATTACATTTTGATAACATTAATTATTCATGAATGAGTGATGTCCTTATTTTCCGCGATTTGTCCAGAAATTTACACAAGTGTATCGAATTTTCTGGATTTACCATTAACTCGTAGCATGCCAATCTTTCACGATTTTTAATTTAGAAATCTTTCCGGTAATAACTCACGCCTCCAATATTCTAAATCGTTACATTTTCCTAATATATGTATCTCATATTCAAAGCTCCCGAACATTGGACATATTTAACAATCACACTGGTCATAGTAAAGGGGCTACCAATTGTACAAGACTGACTCCCTAATGACACAAAACTTGGGCTAATAATTAACTCACTGACACTATCGAACCCGGAGTATCATCTTCTCGCGGACATAAGCTCTCCTACTACGCTATCCTTAGCTAATATTTTCCAATCATCTTCTGTACAAACTACTTCCCTCGAATCATGGTAAATGTTATTCTCCCACCTCATTATTGGCCTACCAACTGGGTGTTTTTCCTCTGTCTTCTCTACAGGAAGTTTGCACGCCCCTCTTTCATTCTCCATTTGTGCCAATTGTCCTGACCACTGCAGTCTACGAGACTTAACCATTCTTATTATATCTGGTTTCCTTTAATGACTAGAGTTCAAAATGTTTATGCACTGTAAATAGCAATCATGCCAAAATCTACCTAGTATAAATTTGTCAGTGCTATATTCCATGGAAGACTGTTGATTCATATGTTCTGTTTCCTATATATGTTAGTATTTGCATTTCATAATTAAATAACCATTACAAAAAATATTTTGTTTTGTTTTATATACAGGCCCACAGCGTTTTCTAGCATTGTTAAAGCTTAATCTGCTAATGCATGCTATCAGAACGAATAGAAGTGAATATATATATTTTTTTTTAATTACACAATATACAGTAATAATTCACATTTTTTCGTGAATTTATTTCCACTGCTCTTCGACACACTCAAATAACTGGCACTAGAAATTAGTATTTCGCCAATATTTATTGGTTAATTTATTTAAATTGTCTCATATAATTAACATGATATTTTCTTTAATCAAAATGACAGTGGGAAGTAACACTACGGGGTGATTTACAATATTAAAAATATTAATATTATCTATTTGATCAAAATTAGTGAAAAAGCTAGTTAAGATAAAATGCAGTGAAATATAATATATAAATTATATCCTTCCATAGTAATTCCGCCCGAGGGTAGACTTTCACTGCAATCATAGCATTTCCATGCTATGCTTTGCAGCTTTACTAGGGAATTATAGGTGTGGTAGCTTCCCGTTGTTTTCCACACCGGTGAAGGATGATGATAATGATGATTATGATTTTCGGAGACCGTTGTGCCCTAAGCTTCCTGACATTTGTCTTACAGGTGAGTAAAAACCCCGACAAAACCTCACTCTGGAGCCTGTCCCAACCGGGGATCGAACCCGGGTCCGCTGCGTGACAAGGCAGAACGCTAATTTTAGAAAAAAGTATCATTATAATATTTCTGTATAATAACATTGTTTAAATATTTGTTTATTAATATTTTGATATCATTTTCTTCATATAGGTCCTCGTTCTATTGATGACCACTAGTTTTAAAGTCAGATGTTGGACACCGGAGTTTAAACCCAGGACCTCCCAAATATGAGTCTCAAACGATACCGCTTGAGTCAATTCATTCGGTAAAAAAAATGTTATATTGAATAAAAGAGAAGGAACAAGTTTTTGTAACCAAGATACGAGTTCAAACACACATAATATACCTAACTAAACAAAATAACAAAGCTACGAGTTCAAAGTACACACATACCTAACTAAACAAAATTTGAGACAACACACCCAGTGATTGTATCAGATAACTGTAGCCTCATGAATAGTTCACTGACATGCGCGTGAGATGGTTCATACATCACCAGGAACTGGTTCTTAACACTAGATAAAAAGAAGGAAAAATAAAAATGAACCTAAAATGTTAAACTGCTGTTTATGGTGGCCGTAGTAATGGCCTCTGATAAAGCCGCAGTTCAAGAGGTGAACAAGAGTACAGTCTCAAACATGTAAACATGAAGACCATAACATCACAATGTTTATATTCAAGTAGCTTTTGGTATTTTCGGTAACACGACAAGCATTCAGACTACTGATAAAATGTTAATGAAAGAAGGGACTATAGGCGCCGGCTTTTATGTTTTCCACTTTGGATCATCACCTAAAATATTTATTTAAATATACAGTAGTAAGTCCACGGCCATCATCTCGAGGTAGCGTACTGTCTCATCATGCAGTGGGCAAAGTTCGAATCTCGATCGGAACAAGTTTCCTGGCTGAGGTTTTTTCGCGGTTTTTCCTTACCTGTAAGACAATGTCATGAAACTTTAAGGCCCAAACATTATCTGGCCATCATTTTCAACATTATCTTATTCGCCTAAATTAGATTAAATTTATGATTAAGGCCTCTCCTGCGCATAATTACCTATCATATCATAGGGGAGCAGAACCCCCCCCCCTTCTAGGCGCTCCAATGTCAGAATTGTATTACAATATGTCGATGCCAGGAAAAAATTGCAGAAATCTCGTAATGACAAATTAGTATAAAAATATACTGTAGTAATATAATTGTCCTATTCACATTCAATATTTTTAGATTGTGATGCTATGTTAGTTTAAATAGTTTATGGTAGCAATTTACAAATGGTCTTCAGAGTCTGATATTACGACTGCAAAGCTATTAGTAATAATGAAAGCATTATGGTAATTGTTTCCGGTACCTTAATTTTATTAGACTATACACTAAGTTCTAATTGGTTGGATTATCATTTACTGTATCTTCTATGTGTATGTTTTTTTTTCAAGTTTTATTTTGTAGATATGCGCAGTCGCAACTATAATGATATGTTATAAATAATTAAATAGGTGATGGCAAGAGAAAGAATGTTCTTTATAGGTGTGACAATTTTGGACAAGAAAAGAAGTGAGGATATTAGGAAGGACTTAAATATTTTTAATTTAACACATAGAATTGACAACATGAGAAACAACTGGTATGAACATGTCAAGAGAATGCCTACAGATAGAATCCCTCAGCTGTTACTAAAGTACAAACCAATAGGACATAGAAATGTTGGACGCCCATTTACTAGATGGGAGGATTCATTAAATCCCACTTGATGTGAAAACAGGTCAAAAGGCCTAATTTCATGAAGCAGAAGAAGAAGAAGATGCATGAATAGATGTCTGTGTCTGTAGGCTATATATATATATATCATTTGAGTCAGATACTTGTACACTCCAACCAAACTGTGAGATTTCTCATCTTCGTCTTCTTCATTTGGCTCTATGGTCCTCTAAGAACCTTGGCCTCCTTCATAACTTCTGCTCATTCTTCTCTATTCCTAGCATTCTGTCTCCATCTTTTAACATTCAGTCGTCTTAAGTCTTCTTCAAACTTATCGAATCAACTTAGTTTCTGTCTTCCAACCTTTCTTCTTCCTTCTGGTTTCCCCTCTAAAATTCTTCTTGCACCTCTTACCTTCTCCATCAGGCAATTTCTTTGAGATTTCTGAGCTATTGTATTTTTAGAGAATAGGGTTGTTAACCCTACGTCCAACCACCCAGCAATCCTGAGGGGGCGATGTTTTCGGCTGGAGTTTTCTCCCATAGCTATGGGTTCCAGTTTAGCGTCGGGAATTCGCTTTTTCGTCCTTGCATTTTTGCATTGCCCAGAGGTCACGACGACGAAGTATACATGCATAAGACTTTGTAGGAATAAATTACATTTCTCGAGCTTTTAGATGGAGCAAGTTACACCCCCTCGAGACCTCATACTATAAATTTGGCCCTCAACTTTATATATATATATATATATATAGGGTTGTTAACCCTTCGTCCATTGCATTTTTAAGTCAGAAACTTAATAAACTTTGGCGTTTTATTCTTTTAGGGCCAGTTTCATCAAGAGAGGTAACTATATTACTCCAGTTTTCCCCATGTATAATGCATAGCTTAAACTGGCGTAATACAGTTACCTCTCTTGGTGAAACTGGCCCTTAATCTTCCAACCGGACTTTACGATTCTACTCATCCCATAAAAGTGAATCACAAATTGGCAAACGTTTATACATAACTGTAATATTATTGACTTTTCTATAACAATTAAACGTTCGTACATCCATACACTATCGAAAACTTGCTGTTCCAATTTTCAAAACTGATTATATATATTGCATTCGCTTATTTTTACTCAGTCACATAAAACAAATTTGATGTGGTATGTTCTTATTTAATTTTTACATGGAACTTTGGTGGTAAGTCAATAAATGAAAAATTGTCATTATCTACATTTTTTTTCCAACTGTCACAGGGCTGGACTATTTAAGACGCGTTGCTAGAATATCTAGATAAGAAAACAATAGTATTATAATAATATAACCCATTCTCCACCATATACAAAACTACCAGAACAACTGGAAAGTCCATCTTCAACGAATGTCATCTCATAGAAATTTCAAAAGCCATGCTTCGTTACTGCCCCCAAGGCAAAAGATCGCTGAGACGTCCAAAAAAGCGCTGGATGGAAAATTCCTCTTTGGGACCGTAACAGGTCACATGGTCTAATACTTGCATGGATGATGATATATAATAGTATTATAATAATATGATAAGATAGAAAATGGAAATTGTATTCTATGTTAAAATTCTGTGTTAAAGATATTGAAGAAAAGCAATTGAGATGGGATGGACACATTGTGAGAGGAAATAATATATTTACACTTCGGAAACAAACAAAAAATAAGTAGAAGATGATCACAACTTACATGGTAGATGATATTTAAAGTAATCTGTGAATGAGGGGTTTTAAATATTTATATTGGATATATCAGAATAACTGTAAGAAGAGTATGTATTTTGGTTGAGGAAACCATTCCTGATGACAATAATGATTATTATAAAATTATATTTCTACAAATTATTTTACTATAGAGATATTATATACTAGGTTGAAATGGTTAAAAGAAGCTCACATTAGAACCTATTAATTATCTCAAAAAATAAAATGTCCACTCCAGGGCATCCTGCATGGTCGCAACTAATGTCAGATCTCAGGAAATAGAAACCTTATCTACACTTCTCCCCGCATACAGGATACCTAATGACCAACTGCGGTTAAAAGGGGTTGAGAGAGAACGTTCATTATAAGGGGTGGGGGTTGTTCTGACCACAAACTGGATGACCACACAAAAAAAATCATTACTAAACACCACTACCATGGCCTGATAAGGAAGAACCACACAAACGTAACAGTCCATATGTATATTTGCTACTTTCACCAAATATCCAACATTATTAAACTTTCCTTCAAGGAGAGTTGGTCGTGAGATTAGATAAAATAATTAACTCATAATAGAAAATTATATAATATATAATTAATATAATATATAATTATACAATGTGGCTAAAAATTTTCATAAGTAATGCCACGAGTGATTTCCAAATTATCGATAAATTCACGACTCACGAAGTGAGGAGTGAATTTATCTAGAGAATTTGGAAATCAAGAGTGGCATTTGTTAGGACTATTTAACGAATAAAATTAAGCTGTTTACTCACAAATCATTATTTAACTATAGTTATTTTAAAATATTTATATATTTAATGTAAACGGCGATGTTTGAAAACGAATGAGAAACGATAGGTACGCTTCTACTGCTTCATTTGTTTATCACTGCAACCAGATCATACTATTTATTGCCAAAGGAACGCAATATTGTAAGGAGGAGCTTTCTTTAATATGGTAATCATAACACTGATAAATATTTGGTGAAACACGACTCTGATTGGTTGTAAAACAGAAATCATTGAAACGTGATTGGTCATTGACTCCCATTTGGGGCATGAGTTAAATAGTCATAATAATACTAATCACATGATTGTATTTAATGACACTCAGGTTTTATGTAATACCATGCATTATTATACTCGATTGAACAGAGAAGCTATATGTAAACATAAACAAAATGTTAATAGAAAAGAGCAAGGTTTGAGAATATTAATAAAACTTGGTATCTTTCCCTAGAAAAGTATCAAATAAAACCGCATTGATAAATATAGTCATGATATATACCATGACAACAACAAATGGGCGAGCTTTTCTATGTTTAACTCAACCAATTAGAAATTATTTACTAAGAATAATAATAATAATAATAATAATAATAATAATAATAATAATAATAATAATAATAATAATAATACTTTATTTATTCTGGCAGAGTTAAGGTCATAAGGCCCTCTCTTCCACTCAACCAGCACAAATACAAATAAATATTTGACAAATATAGATATACACTATACTAATTATAAACAGTTAAAGATACAATGATGTAGCAATGTAAATGTCATGTACAAACAACATTTTATAGGGTAATAACAATAATGATACGATAATAATAATAATTATTATAATTATTATTATTTAAATAATAATATAAATATGATACATTATACGAGAAACACCAATTAATATATATACCTTACACTGGATAATAATGAAGTCGAGTTTAGAGTAAATATAAATTTGGATTTCTTTTAAAAGATGCCAATGTCCGGCAGCCCCTTATTTCTTGTGGTAGGGAATTCCAGTTGCGAGAAGTGAAGATGGTATATGACATGGAGTGATGTGATGTCCTATGTTGCGGTATATTAAGCAAGAGACTATGTTGTGATCTTGTGTTTAAGTTGTGGTTTGAGAATAGATACTGGAAACGGGATGATAAATAATTGGGAATCGAGGTATGTAGGATCTTAAATAGGAGAATTAGACAGTGCGATTTTCTTCTCTCTTTTAGATGTAGCCATGACAATTCGTGGAATAATGGAGAAATGTGATCGTATTTTCGAACATTAAATATGAATCTGATACACATATTATGGACACGCTGCAGTTTGTCCGACAATCCGTCACTTATGTCAGTTAGTAGAACGTCACAGTAGTCAAAATGCGGCATCACTAAAGTTTGGATTAAAATTCTTTTAAGAGTTGTAGGAAGAAAATGTTTAAGTCGCTTTAGGGAATGCATTATGGAGAAGATCCTTTTAGATGTTTGTTTTACTTGCACATGCCAATTTAAATTAGAATCTAAGTAAAATCCCAAATTTTTAACGACGTCGGTATAAGGAATTTGTTCATTATCTAATATAACAGCCGGCATATTGCCATTGTTTATGAAGTGTAATAGCCTTGGATGTCCGATAATTATTGCTTGCGTTTTGTTTACATTTAGTTTCAGCCCATAGTTAAGGTAAAATCACACAAGTTAACAACTAATTAGCAGTTTACTGCGAACATTTATACAAGCGATATCTCCTGAAGATGTCACCCACAGAAGGTGGTGAAACGTCGAGAAGACAACACTGCAAGACACGGACAAGAATCCCGAAAATATCTCATAATTATTTCACATTATTACTTTTCTTCTGTTATCTATTTTAAGGGTAGTCGACCGTGGTGGTCTATATTATGTTCCTTACCTCTAATCCCGAGGGTTGTAGGTTCAAACCCGGCCGGGGATGATGGTATTTTAGAATGCAAAAATCCAAGGGACCAATCCTCCGGGAGGGACTTTAAGTCCTGGATTCTTAGTCAAAAGATTTTCAGACTCGTAAAAGATCTCCAAGTCTAAAAAAGAGGCCACTGTGCAATACATACCGATCTCCCTCCTCCATCTAATTAATACCTTAGTTATCTACAATATGTCTCATTGAATCAGCATGCTCACCACATGCCATTCAATGGCATTTATAGAGAAATAGGTATAACTAAATTAGCTTGGTTAAACTCTCTGTTGGGGGCACAGTCTATGTCTGAATGAGATATAATGAGATTATAATTTAATACATCCAGTCTCCACGAATTAAAGAGTAATCCCTGTAAATCATCCTATATGTATAATTTTCTCAAGAATTGATTGAGGTACAGTATTAGTATAGATATAAATATATATATATATATGTTATAAATAATTTTTTGACACTGAGCAATGCAAGCTTTATATATATATATATATATATATATATATATACGTATGTCTCGGATGAGGACTTGGGTACTCCCTCCTGGCGGTAGTTTCTGGACGAAGTAAATTTAGTTTATTTTTATTTCCATTTAGATGTCAGCCAGTAGTATGTGGTTAGCACATCACCTCAAGGAAACGTCTATTAGAGAAGAATTGATTGAGGTACAGTATATATATATATGACATGATAAGAAAAATAAATGCCTGAACGGGATTCGAACCCGGAACTCTGGGTTCGAATCCCGTCCAGGCATTTATTTTTCTTATCATGTCATATTAAGCTTGCATTGCTCAATGTTTAACATTTAATTATAATATATATATATATGTGTGTGTGTGTGTGTGTGTGTTATAAATAAATTTTTGGCAATGAGCAATGCAAGCTTTATATATATATATATATATATATATATATATATATATATACAAACACACATACGTACATACCGGATGAGGACTTGGGTACTCCCTGGCGATAGTTTCTGGACGAAGTAAATTTAGTTTATTTTTATTTCCATTTACATGTCAGCCAGTGGCATGTGGTTAGCACATCATCTCAAGGAAACATCTATTAGGCAATTATGTCATTATGTTTATTAAATTTAACTGAAAGCCACTAATTATTTAGGCTTGAAGCTCTTTTACGAGTTCGCAAAACTTCCACGGCATGAATTCCCTCCTTGCTCGAGGTATAGCTCAGAAATTTTCATAAGTAATGCCACGAGTGATTTCCAAATTATCGATAAATTCACGACTCACGAAGTGAGGAGTGAATTTATCTAGAGAATTTGGAAATCATGAGTGGCATTTGTTAGGACTATTTAACGAATAAAATTAAGCTGTTTACTCACAAATCATTATTTAACTATAGTTATTTCAAAATATTTATATATTTAATGTAAACGGCGATGTTTGAAAACAAATGAGAAACGATAGGTACGCTTCTACTGCTTCATTTGTTTATCACTGCAACCAGATCATACTATTTATTGCCAAAGGAACGCAATATTGTAAGGAGGAGCTTTCTTTAATATGGTAATTATAACACTGATAAATATTTGGTGAAACACGACTCTGATTGGTTGTAAAACAGAAATCATTGATACGTGATTGGTCATTGACTCCCATTTGGGGCATGAGTTAAATAGTCACCTTTATACACTTTTTTATGATAAAATCTTATAAAACCTAGTAATATTCTTATAAACCTGATTTCTGCTGTTTCTTTTGTTCATGACCAGTTATTATTATTATTATTATTATTATTATTATTATTATTATTATTATTATTATTATTATTATTAATCAATTGAGTAGGTGTTTACTTGATGAAAATCCATATTCATTAATTATATAAAAATAAAACTAAGTATTTAATTTATTATTATTATTATTATTATTATTATTATTATTATTATTATTATTATTATTATTATTATTATTATTATTATTATTGTCGTTGTTGTTGTAAGCAGAAGCAGAGAATATCCAAAGTATTGATTAGATTCCTCAGGGAATAAAGAAGAAGGATCGACCAAAGATTAGATGTATGCAAGATATAAGAAGATCAATGGTGGAGAATGGATTGCAAAATGGAGATTGGAAAGAAAATAATGAATAGAGGAAAAAAATATACTACATTGGATATAGGAAGAAGCTTAAACATTATTTCATAACCCTTCTGATTAAATAAATATTTTTGTTATTATTACTAATAATTCATTATTGTTATATCACTAATATTGTCATGAATATTGATTTATTGATCTCAATTCGTCCTGCTGCGGAACATGTGTTCTTCCCTAGTGGAAAGTTTCTTAACCAGATGTATTTAGTTGCCTTTATTTCCCTACAAATAACAGCGAGGAACATGTGGTTAATACATCGCCTCGAGGCGACATCTATAGTATGTGAGAATTAAGTATATGATTGACGTATGCTGAACAATAATGTTTCCGTTCTCTGATCACAGGGACTTATGATTGAATGTTGATATCATCCTTGCATTGAATTTTGTAGTGAGAAATGATTTTGGACGTTGAAAATAATGAGCCAGTAAGGTTTGTAAATTTCAATCACATACTTCAATATCACATACTGTAGGAAACTTAGTGTCACTCGGATTGGTGAATGAAGGTGGGTTAAATGCTGCTAACAGATGGCATCGCCCAGGGTGTTTCTTGCTGGAACCATTTAAGGCTCCTTGGCAGCCAAATTCCTTAGTGGTTATCAGTTTAGAATTTCCCTCTGATAGTCAGCGCTATTTAGCTGCATCGATGTTGTACCGAATTATCGAGGTGAATTGGGTATCGGTTAAATTTTGCTCAGAGGTATTCAAAGGAATATTTTTAAATTACATAATATATGTGAACAATATAATCTCAAAATAGCCATAGAAAAAACTAAGGTAATGGCATTCCAAGGGAAAAATCAAATCAGATCCAAAATAGAAAACAGGAAACAAAATCATAGAAGAGTGAACCATCTCAATTATCTAGGATGTGACATTTCGTTTAATTATGATAATGATATAACTAATAAAATATCAAAATTCCAGGGAATGTGTGGTACGATAAAACGATCACTAAATAACAAAACAACAAGAGAGACCCAATTGAAATTTTATAAAACGTTGGCAGTGCCGGTACTGCTCTAAGGTTCAGAAGCCTGGATACATAAAAAAACAAGATCTAAGTAGAATAACGGCGGCAGAAATGAAATGAAGGAAGACAGAACCAAGAACACAGAAATAAGACAGGAACTTGAAATATTTGCAATAACTGATAAAATAGATACATATAGACAAAAATGGAAGCAACACACAGACAGAATGAATGAAGATAGATATCCAAAACAAATAACAAAATACAAACCTAAAGGCACCCGAGATGTGGGCAGACCTAGAAAGAGATGGGCAGAAGTCGGAACGGGTCAACAGACCTAATCCATGAATGCAGATGATGATGAGGTATTTTTATTCAGACTTGAATTTCTTTTATGAGCCCGAAAATCTTCACACTCAGGATCCAAGGCTTACAGTTCCTGCCGGCGGACTTGTCCCTTGATTTTTCCATTCGGCAATCCAAGGGACTTGAGGCAAGGAATATAACCACTAGACCACCACGGCTGGTTATTTCTTCTTCTTCTTCTTCTTCGTCACGGTTTAGGATTTTTGCTAGCATGTTCCGGATCCAAATTGCTGTTCTTTCCATTTTTTCTTTGGTCTTCCCAAACTTCTTCCTCTTCGTGAATATTTATATGCTGCTTTTGGTATTCTGTTATCAGTCATCCTTGCTAAGTGTTCTTTCCAGTTTGTTCTGTATTTCACTATTGTTGTGTTTAATTTCTCTACTTTTAGTTGGTGTTTCATTTCTGTGCTCTTTTTGTCTGTTCTTTGATATCCTGTTATTGGTCTGAGGAATTTAATTTAAGCTGGTTATTAGGTTATTAATATTATATTTAATTAAGAATATTTCAAGCTTCTACATAAATATTTACATTTGAAGAGTGAACAAACATAGTCCAATTTTCTGAAATCGATTTTCTGGTGCAATTTAAAAATAGTTACCTTAACTTTAAATGTAATAAATGTGCTATTTTTACACGCTTCATAATTAGCTTGACCTGTATCTATGAACACGATTTTCACCCACTTAAAAATATTGGATCGATTTGAAACTTTATATACTTGTAAAGGACCAATGACAATACAATAATTTCATTTTTTAATCGTGGCCAGATTCATCAGAAAATCAAAATAATAAAAACCGGTATAATAGGTTTTTACCATCAAAAGCGTAGGGTGCTTTTTATGGTTTTACGTTTTCTTTTTCTTTGATTAGACATATGAAACAACATAGTGATGTATACATTTGCAGGCAGAAAGCTTATTTTATGTACAAGACATGTACCAAATATTATCAATGTGAGTCTTTACTTTTACCAATATATGTTTATTATCCACCGCTGTGGTCTCGAGGTAGCGTGCTGCCTTGTCACGCAGCGGACCCGGGTTCGATCCCCGGTCGGGGCAGTTTTTCTGGGTGAGGTTTTTATCGGGGTTTTTCCTCACCTGTAAGACAAATGTCAGGAAACCTTTAAGGCCCAAACGGTCCCCGAAATCATATGGCCATCATCATTATCCTTATCATTATCATAATCATCAATATCCTTCACATGTGTGGAAAGCAACGGGAAGCTACCACACCTACAATTCCCAAGTAAAGCTGCAAGCATAGCATGAAAATGCTATGATTGCAGTGAAGGACCTGCCTTCGGGCAGAATTACTATGGATGGATCAAATATATTAATTGATATAGAGCACTCCACGCTTTAGATGGTATTTTTTTGTATATAATTCTAGTTTTATTCTAGATGTGTTGGAGATGATTTTTTTGTTGACTACTTTAATGTTATCCCAAGCGTGTTGGAAATTAAAATTACTTTTCATTTTTTAGTTCAGTTTTCTAATAAAGCGTGTTGTTTTTTTGTTTTTTAAACTATTATTTATTTTTGCATTGTGTTTAATAACCAATTTTTACCTTTGTTATATGATTAGACTATGAATTTACTACCTTAAATATTAAATACAAAAGGAAATAGCAAAATGTAACTGTGTTCGTTTTTAGCTGTCTCCTTTCATTTCCAATATGAATCACATTCTTCTCCAGTCAATGTAAAGCTTTGAAAGTTGTATGTAAATGTAGAGGCTGTACAGTTAACTATAAGCATCTTAGAAAAAAAAAAAGAACATTTAAATTTTTAACAATAGACGAGACATAAAAGTCACTGTAACAAAGCGCATCATAATGAAATTGAACCAACACCCCAGGCAGGATATTTCCTTCCGTAGGGGTGAGGAATGAATTTTCATTATTTTAAACTTGAACACTCGAGACAAAGTTTTCGCAGTCATATTGGTAAGAGTGTTTCAAGAGAGGAAGACAAAAACAATGAGTTTGACAAATAGTGGACCGCAAGTACCATTTGGCTCGATATATGATTACGCTCATCATAATCATAATCATAATTATTATTATTATTATTATTATTATTATTATTATTATTATTATTATTATTATTATTATTATTATTATTATCATTATAAAATTCTTAGAAAAAAATTTGGACCAAAGAGAGATGAACAGACAGGTGAATGGAGAAGACTGCATAACAGTGAATTACATTATATTTATAGAAAGTCAGATATAATAATAACAGTTAAGTCATGTAGACTGCGATGGGCAGGACATGTGGCACGAATGGGGAATGAAAGATGTGTGTGGAAGCTTCTTGTAGGAAAACCAGAGAGAAAACGCCAGAATGAGGTGGGAGAATAATATTAACTATGATTTATTATTATTATTATTATTATTATTATTATTATTATTATTATTATTATTATTATTATTACTTACTTACTTACTTACTTACTCACTGTCACTATCGAACCCGTAGGTTCATGGCCGCGCGGACATAAGCTCTCCATACATCCCTATCCAGAGCTAATGCTTTCCAATCATTCCCTGTATAATCTAGTTCATTCAAATCATAGTTAATGTTGTTTTCCCACCTCATTCTTGGTCTACCAACTGGGCGAATAGTTATTATTATTATTATTATTATTATTATTATTATTATTATTATTATTATTATTATTATTATTATTATTATTATTATTATTATTAGAAGTAGATTATACCGGGAATGACTGAAAAACATGATCTCAGGATAGGGATGTATGCAGAGCTTATTTCCGCGTTACCATTAACCTACGGGTTCTACGTAGGTCACTAGATAAGTTTTGAGATGTGCAAAAATGGGCCATGATAAAGTTTTCATACCTATCACATCTTTTCAAACAACTCTTCGGCACATTCTATATACGGTTTCATCCCTTGGAACCGCTTCTGGAAGCAGCCACGCCACTCGATCTCAGACATTGCACTAGCTCCTCCAACAGCATCTTCTGGGCTAGGAAATTGGAGTCCGCGCATGCAATTCTTCACGTTCAGGAACAGAAAATTATCGCACGGGGCTATGTCCAGACTGTAGGCTGAATGAGACATTAATTTCACCGGCATCTTTCCAGAAACCTAATTGTTGCATTGGCTGTGTGCAAAGAAGCATTGTCATGGTAGAGCAGAATTTCCCGCAGTCCAGTCTTTGGCCGCTCCTCCAGGATCTTTGAGAAGACTTTGGGGAGACAGATTTCTGTATACCATTTAGTAGTAACTGTCCTCTTATCCTCTAGCACAACTGTAGCCAGATGACCACTTGTTGAGAAGAAAGTGGCCATCATTTTCTTCCCCACACTCTTAGATCTTTTGATTTTGGTCGGAGGCTGCTCATCTGGGAAGACCCACATCTATGATTGATGCTTTGTTTCACGGTCATACTGGTAGATCCAAGTTTCGTCACCTGTCACTATGTCTGACACCCGGCGGGAGTCCCCGTTGTTGAATCTCGGCAGTATTTATCTGCACAATTCCACCCTAGTATGTTATGCCCTTCTGACAAGTCGTGTGGCACCAATCGAGAAGAAATTTTCCTCACCCTTAAGTATTGGTGCAGGATGGTGGAAACACTTGGCGAACTAATCCCTAGGGCCCCATCGATGCCCTTATAGGTCAGTCGTGAATCTTCCTTAATCAGAGTCTCCACTGCAGAGACGTTTTCTTCTGACACCACTGTTCTTGGCCTCCCACTTCTGCCTTTATCTTTAAGGGATGTTCTCTCCCTCTTAAATTCAGGAAATCAGCGGAAAGCTTTTGCACGCGAAGGAGCAAGATCCCCAAATATTTGTGTGAGTTGCTCAAGTGTTTACGACTCATTTAAACCACACTTAAAATCATATAAAATCGTAGCAAGAAAATACTCCCTCTCAAGCTCCAAAGGACACGTTTGATTTCACCACGCACAGACTACTTCACAAGGTTCCTGCTCACAGACAATTGAAGGGAATCGTTTCTGCCTGCTACGGTTTTGACGTTCGAGAGTTGGGCTTTCAAATGGTACATTAGTTTATTGCATTCCTGTCGCCATACTGCCGTGTCTCAAAACGTATCTAGTGACCCACGTATAGTGCCAAGGAGTTATTATTATTTTTATTATTATTATTATTATTATTATCATCATCATCATCTTTATCATTATCATTATCATTACCCTTATCATTATCATTATCGTTATCATCATTATTATTATTAATGAATTATTATTATCAATTTATTATTATTAATTAATTATTATTAATTATTACTATTATCAATTAATTATTGTTATTAATTATTATTATTAATTAATTAACTATTTTATTAATTAATTAATTAATTATTAATGTATTATTATTATTATTATTATTATTATTATTATTATTATTATTATTATTATTATTATTATTATTATTATGATTATAATTATTAATTGAATATGGCGACTGTGTATGGTTGTGTGTGTTTAAAGCTCCGTCACTTAGTGAGAAAATAGTGGTTATAACTGTACGTATTGAGTTTTGAAGTAGTACATATTGTAAAGTTTTCAATTTTATTTATTCTTAGATAAGATTCTGAACTGTAGTCCAATTACTTTAAGTTTTAGTTAAGATATTATAATATTACTTTTTTGCGGGAAAGGAACAAAGCACTTGCAAAGGACTGCGCACGACAGCCATATTAAAGCTCACTGTATACTAGATCACCCGTCTACTACCATGATAGTTGAGGGTTCCTCCTAGAGCCATAGCTGTTCAACACCGCAGTGGTCGCGACTCTCCAGAGAGCGCAGAGCAACGGTAATAAGTACAAGATGGCCAGCGCACTTAGTGATGATATTAAAAACCAAGATGAAAACGCAATCGAGAATTGTTTCAACATACGGTAAAAGCTCAAAACTTCGAAAGGACTTAAAGGAAGATATAACAAACACTGTAGGCAAACTCAGGGAAATCTACAATAGGCTAATGAACAAGTTATCACAAAAGGATAAAATTATCAAAGACTCAGAAGAGCACCATGTACCTCAGGCGAAATGTCACCAACAGGCGACAATAGATACCAGCAGAAATATGCAGCTCTACTCAGAAGCATTGAACAATAAACACCGTACAGATGCTACAAAACAGTTCAACATTGTAGTCAAATCAAAAAATAACGAAACATCTGAGTATATCAAAACAACAATAAAATCTAAAATGAACCCTACTGAAATGAAGGTTGGAGTGAGTACTTTCAAATCTCTCAGGAACAGCAACTTACTCATTCAGACAGGAAACAAAAGAGGCATTGAAACAATCTGTAGCAATATTAATCAAAAATGTGGAAACGAACTGGAAGCTAACGGAACAAAACTAAGAAATCCCCGACTAATAGCCTATAACATACCAGAAGAGATGAGCCTGGAAACATTAAAGAAGCAATAATACAGCAAAATAGTGAATTAAACCTTGGACAGAATGATGTTGAACCGAAATTTACATTCAAGGACAAAAAGAAAAACACAAATTTAGTCATGGAAGTTACGTCAGAAACTCGAAAGAAAACTTCTAGAGAAGAAAATTAAAATAGGATGGAACGTGTGCAACAATGCAGATTATATAAAAATAGACAGGTGCTACAAGTGCAACAAATACAATCACCGAGCACAGGACTGCAGAGGAGATTTAACATGCCCACACTGCGCTGGAAACCACAAAATTCAAGAATGCTCAGCGACAAGAGCCGAGTTTAGGTGTATTAACTGCATCAATTTCAACAAACAACAACCAGCTGATGAAAACCATTCATCACTGGACAAAGATTGCGGCTGCTACAAAACAGCATTAAGGAATTTTATTCAATATATTGACTTCTAATATGGACAAACGCCCTATATTTGCAGGAAGTAAGAAAATCCCTGAACATATGAATTGCTTGCAACTTAACGCACAACATTCTCGAACTGCTACAAACAACCTAGTCCAACTCAACAACGAAAAAAAAATAGACATTACATTCATCCAAGAACCGTATGTAATCCAGAACAGAATCGCAGGAATACCGAAAACATTTCGAATCTTCGCACAAGGTAACGGCAGGAAGAGAGCAGCCATTATAGTGAACAATCCCGCACTGGACATACTAATGATTGAACAATTATCAGATGAAGACTGTGTTGTAATAGAAGTTCGAACTGATAAATGAAAAGTCTACCTCGTGAGCGTGTATTGTGATTCCAGGACAGATATGAAAACTACCATACATAAAATGGAACTGATAAAGAACCACGTCAATGGAACTGGTCTTCTCATGGCAATCAATTCAAGCAGGAGTGAAATATGGTACGATACAGTCACAAACAAACGAGGACAGTTGCTAGTAGAATACCTAACGACTAGCGGCCTCCTCATCCTCAATGAGAACAATGGACTACCCACATTTGAATCCACTAGAGGCCGAAGCAATATTGACCTAACAATTTCAAATCCCGGTTTAGGCCATAGGGTAACAAAATGGAAATCCGATGAGGAAGAAAGCTGTGCAGAACACAAGGCCATCAGTTTCAACCTTACGACAACAAACCAAAGAATGCACAGTGATCGCTACAATAATCATCACACAGGAATAAGGTACATCATCAAGGAAAGTGATTTTACAGAATTTGAAGCTAGCATCAAAAGAGAAATCATATTCACGTTCGAACCCGAAAACGATGGCACAGACTTGAAAGCCCTTGGCAGGGAATTAAACGACAAAACAAAGAGAGCAACGGACACAGAACTTACAATCGAAAAGCTTGAAAGTTGTGTGACGGCCGCATGCAAAGCAGCCTTTCACTACTCCTTAAAGAAAAACAAACCATCGGAAGGGAGGACTGTCCCATGGTGGAATACTAACCTAAAGATACAGCGGAACAAGGTCAACGCTCTAAGACGTCAATTCCAAAGAACGTGCAACGATGAAGCCCTAAGAGCGCTCAGGAAAACACAGTGCCAAGAAGAGAAAAGACAGTACCAAAATAACATCCAACGGGAAAAAATCAACTCCTGGAAAAACTTTTGCACAACTGAAGGTCCAAATCCATGGAACACTGCTTATAAAATTACAGCAGGAAAACTCAGATCTAAAATAATAATGACAACAATCCAGAAACCTGATGGAACTTACACAACTGACCTGGATGACACTCTAAAAACTATGTTGGATCATTTGTACCAGACGATAACGGCCAGGAAGATACTTTACACCAAAAGGAAATCAGACGACTAGCGATGGAACACTCAGCAACAGAAGATGACAAACACTTTACTCCAGAAGAAATCCTGCATGCGCTCAAAACCTTTGATCCCAAGAAGAGCCCTGGAGAAGATGGCATAACCAGCCAGATTCTTCTGAAAGTATTTAACCTCTTCCCACTGTTCGTAACAGCAATATATAACGACTGTTTAAGTAAAGGGAGTTTTCCCAAGCAATGGAAAACATCAATCATTATTCCAATAAATAATTGAACCAGGAAAAGAGAACATCAAACAAGTTACAAAATATCGACCAATAAGTTTGATAAATATGGGAGGAAAGGTCCTTGAGAAGCTATTGATTGATAGGATTCAACACCGGCTGTACACCAATGCTCTACTCTGTGTCAACCAATACGGATTTATGCCACAAAAGGGTACGGTAGACGCGCTGATGGCGGCAGTTCAGTTCATTGAGGAAAATCTCCTGAAGAAAAACTGTGTTGTTGCTGTCAGTCTGGACGTTCGATGCTGCCTGTTGGCCCAGAAACCTACTAAAAGAGCTTGGATGCCCCAATAACCTGTTTAATTTAACTAAAAGCTACTTCACAGACAGAACTGCCACACTACAAACAAATACTTGCAAAATAACAAAAGAAGTGAGTAAGGCTGTCCACAAGGGTCATGCTGCGGGCCAGGCTTTTGGAATGTGATGTACAATTCTCTGCTCAGCCAGGAATTCACCATATATTCCAAAATTATTGCTTTCGCGGACGACCTTCTAGTTCTCACTCAAGGCAGCAGCAATAAGAAAGCTGAAAACTTAGCAAATTCTGACGTTATGAAAATTGAAACTTGGGCAAAAAACAACAAAGTCGAGTTTAATGACAGCAAATCAAAAGTTCTGCTAATGACACGGAGAAGAAAATCTGGCAAAGAACCTATTAATATCTACTTAAATCACAGGAAACTTACACAAACAACAGAACTAAAATATTTAGGTATATTTTTGGATCAAAAACTCAATTTCAATAAACATATGGGTTATATATCCGCGAAGTCACTTCTTCTAACAAATATGCTGAGCAAAACAGCACAACTGCAATGGGGTCTAGGCCACAAAGCTCTAAGGACGATTTACAATGGTGCAATCGTACCTATTCTAACATATGGATCACCTGTCTGGGAACATGCAATAAGGGAGCAGAAGAACTTACACAAACTGCAGAGAGTTCAGAGATTAATAAACGTCAAAATAGTTAAGGCTTACAAAACACTGTCCTTTGAAGCTTCATGTGTAATTGCTGGTGTCAAACCTATTAACATAACTATTCACGAAGCAACAAAAATTCACAGAATCACACATGCAATGACACTAGACGGCGTGAATTTTGACACGCCACTCCAAAAAAAAGTACCTGGCCCCATCCAGCCGACATAATAACCATAGAGGATATAAATAAAAACAATATGTATAATCTAGAAATATACACTGATGGAAGTAGAATACAAGGCACGGTTGGAGCAGCAGCAGCAGTATTCTACAAACAAGGTGTATTATTACACAGAATTAAAGCCAAACTACACGATAAGTGCTCCAACAATCAGGCTGAACAGATTTCAATTTTAAAAGCATTGGAAGCCCTACCCGAACTGGACATCATGCAATGGGAAAGAAATATCGCCCTTTATACGGACAGCCTAATAACATTAGAGTTATTAAGAAACAATTCCAAATTTTCTAATCGGAGAAATACACAACACACTCAGAAGCCTTAAACAACAACAATGGGTCATACATTTCTCATGGATCAAAGCGCACACAGGATTCATCGGGAATGAGCTAGCTGACAAATATGCAAAAGAAGCTGCTCTTGAAAACAGCACAAACCTTGTATTCGTATATACCAAACAACCCAAAACCTCAATCGTGAGTGCTGTCAAGGAAGAAAGACTTCAGCAATGGCAACAATAGTGGGACAACACAACCAAAGGCTCCCAATGCAAACGATTCCTTCCTTCTGTCATCCTCGGAATGAAACTAAACATCCCTATAGCAACAACAGCAATTATAAGTGGACACGGCAAAACAAAGGCATATCTCTACAGTATTGGCGCAATAGATGATCCCACTTGTACCTGTCTTCAGGAGGAACAATACGTACAACATCTACTCTGCAGGTGTCCACAACTGCGAACACAACGGGACGAGATGAAACTGGCGATTGAGCTGAAAAAAGCACAATGGCCAGTACCTGAGCAGCAACTAATATCAAGACACCTAAAGTATTTTTCCAAATTTATTAGAAACATGGACTTTAGCACCCTATAAACAAATTGTATCACCATAGAAACTTTGTATATATTGTATAGATTGTAAATATTGTATTACCAAATAGGCAGATATCAGATTAAGTTAAAGTAATTAACAACATGTAAACAAGAACCATAATTTGAAATTAATTTTATGTAAATAAAAACATAGTATGTATTATTACGCAATGTAATGGGGCATACGGAATAAAGTCAATTAAAAAATTATTATTATTATTAGTATTGTTGTTGTTATCGTTGTTGTTATCGTCGTTGTTGTTGTTGTTATCGTCGTTGTTGTTATCGTCATTGTTTTTGTTATCGTCGTTGTTGTTATCGTCGTCGTCGTTGTTATCGTCGTCATCATTCGTCTTCGACATCGTCGTCGTCATCGTCGTCGTCATCGTCGTCGTCGTCGTCATCGTCATTGTTGTCGTCATTGTTGTTATTGTTATTATTATTATTATTATTATTATTATTATTATTATTATTATTATTGTTGTTGTTATTATATCTATATACCTATACTTCCCCGTGTGGGGATTAGTGTTCTCCCTAATTTAATTACGCTTATTTACTCCCAGTTGCAAGCGAATAACACCCAGCATGATGAGGAATTTCGATAGCTGCAATAAGTAGCGGCTCCAGGTTGAAAAAACCAAAAATAACGGCTGAGGGACTCGACTTGTTGATTACATGTCACCTCTATACTTGTTGGATGATCTTCCAACTCTGTGATTAACACACGTGGATGTGAATACCAGCAGCCGATGGTCGGCCAAGGGCCATCTAGGTCTGTCGTGCCATGGAGTTTAGTCTTTATAATTGAGGTACAATAAACATAAATCAGTACACGCAAAATATGGGTATAATACAATAATTATGTACAATAAGTATTGATTTTTTGTCCCGCACCATAGTCGAGTGGTTAAAGCAGGAAGCCTTGGCGTAGAGCTACGGGACTTGCGCTGGTTCGAGTCTCCATGGGGGAAAAATTTTCTCATGGTATTTCGGCCAGTATGGGACCGGCTCCCATCCAGCATCGTGAGGCATTTGGGTAGCTACAATAAGTAGCGGCTCCAGGTTGAGAAAACCAGCTATAACGGCTGGGGACTCGACATGCTGATCACATGTCACCCTTACACTGGCTGATGATCAACTACCTCTGTGATTGACACATGTGGAGGTGAGGCCAGCAGCCGGCTGGTAGGCTAAGGGCCTTCTAAGTCTGTCGCGCCAGGAGAGAAAGAAGTATTGATTTGCTGTAAATTTAACAAATAAGATATAAAAAGCATACAATATAATATACAAATAAAAATAATTCTATAGCTTTATATATCTTATATAGGCCTACTTGCCTCGACTTCTCATCTCGCATTACCCAAACTGGTTTTCCCCTTTTCTCCTCTTTTACGACCAATCAGTGTCAATACCCGTATCACTAAAATTGCAGAAGATATTGAACCGAAAGTTCTATTTTGGTTCGTTACATCAGTGCTATTATCCTCCCTCCAGAGTGAGATTCGTGAACTATGCCAATTTCCTTTCTCGTTGTATTTACTCCCACTCTCCTTTCTACCCCTCCCTTTGCTCTGTTTGCAGTGCGCAACTTCCCCCTCTACCTCGGAACACTGAAATAGGCTACGCGCATAGTGAACACCATCATTCGATCGTAAATTTTCGTTGGAAAACTGGTTTGTCGTCTGGAGGACGCGAGCTGCGTATTTTGGGGTTTGGTCCGGTAAGCCAGGGTAAAGCACCCTCGGCAGGACTAAAAGTATGTATGAGAGGTTGATTGTGTAAATTATGTTATTTTTGGTATTATTTATTGTTTGTCCTTTAATTCTTGAATGATCAAGTCATGTATTTCTTTAATTTCACTTTTCAAACTTCATACGTGCAATTTAACATTAAATATCATTTTAAGTAAATATCTATGTTTGATTATTGTATGTTAGTTACGCTACAGCTGTCTTGCATAATTCCTGTACATAAGCTTGCTGAAAAGTTATATGAGCTCCTTTTTCCCGTCTAGCTTTCATGGCTGATAATAGTACATTCAGGTTAACTAAGCATCATAAATTACTACAGTGTGTTTTAAGAATTATTATAGATTAAAGTTTATGAATTTGGATAGGAAGGATGAATCAATCTTTGCCTCTCATGGGCCCGGGCAAAGGATTATGAATAGTACTGATAGTTATGAACTCTATGCTAATATATATACACAAGGTAGTAGATCGAAACACGGCAGAGCAAGTTGGTTGCAATTCGCATGGTTTAATAAACTTTTGGTAACCAGGCAAAGAGGAGGTAACAATGCGGCGCAATATCACTATCAAAACAGTACAGTATAATATAGTAACCAATAACAACGATGGTAATGTAATTGAACGCCTCCCAATCTTATAGCTAAAACACGCGATCAGATTCAATTCTCAGCACAACGTGACTCGAAGGCGAACATTACGTCATAAAATTCTAGCGCATACGCAGCACAACTGTATTTTGTTCACTGCCAATCCATAATAATGACAGGGCTAGGATTTTTATGTAATCCATCCATCCATAGTAATTCTGCCCGAAGGCAAGTCCTTCACTGCAATCATAGCATTTTCATGCTATGCTTGCAGCTTTACTAGGGAATTGTAGGTGTGGTAACTTCCCGTTGCTTTCCACACCGGTGAAGGATGATGATGATGATGATGATAATGATAAGGATGATAATGATGGCCATATGATTTCGGGGACCGTTTGAGCCTTAAAGTTATCCTGGCATTTGTCTTACAGGTGAGGAAAAACCCCGGTAAAAACCTCACCCAGGAAAACTGCCCCGACCGGGGATCGAGCCCGGGACCTCTGCGTGACAAGGCAGCACGCTACCTCGAGACCACAGCGGTGGACTTTTATGTAATAAGAGATAATATTGAAATTCAGACAGTATACATTACTCAACTGTTTGTGTGTGAAATAAGATAATGGACAGTCAAAAGTCTTACTTCTCATTATACTACTCAACTAATTGTGTGTGAAACCAAAACAAAAGATAGTCATAAGTCTAACTTCTCATTATACTACTCAACTATTTGTGTGTGAAACAAAAACAAAAGACAGTCATAAGTCTAACTTCTCGTTATAATATGTTGCAATCTTAACTTTTAGTACATAAAAATCCTAGCCCTAATTATGACTTAGCATTAAGTCCATTGTTTGAAAGAAATAAATAATTATATTTAACAATAAATATTATTGTTTAAGCTTTACATGTAGGTTCAAATGTGGGCATTCTCTGATATCATGTGGGAGGAAATGCAGGAGCGGGCAATAGCTACTGTGAAATATGCAGAATAAAAATGGTATTGTGAAGAGGTATTGGTACCAGACTGTTACATCGTCACCTAGTTATACAGAGTGTGAAAAGAACTCAGCTGACAAACTTTCAAAATTTATTCTCGGATATTGTCGAATATTTTGCTATAATCACACAGTAATTTCATGTTGATGTGTCAGTAGGTGTCTATACCGTACAGTCTCACGTTGGACAAGCGTGCTTCGTTGTGGGTGATACTTTACCTGGCTAATTTAGTTAAGCTTGTTTCCCTATATATGTCAGCGAGTGATAATTAGTGGTTATCTCATCGCCTCAAAGAGATAACTAGCAGTCAACTACAGTAACACTTGGATGAGAGAGACTATTAAATTTTACTCAGAGCCACTAATGTAGGCTTGAGTTTATTAAATAAGCCCGAAAATCTTCAGACTCTGGACAAATGGCTTAAAATTCCTCCAGAAGGACTTCTCCCTTGGATTTTTCCATAATAAAAATGCCATCGATCCTGGTCGGTTTTGAACCTGGGACCTCCGGAAACAGAGCCAAGTAAGATTTGTACAAGAAGGTCATTAACAGTTCCCGGATTTTTATACACTAAAAACTTACAAACATTGGTAAATTGTAAAAAGGTTCCGCTTTTGAAGTAGTTAATTTCAGTGAACTAAAATTTGAAAAATCCCGAGAAAACCTCGCCCAGGAAAAAAAAAAAAAAAAAAAAAAACCGAAAGAAATTCACCCAGGAAACTTTCCCGACCGAAATCGGGCCCGCTGCGTAATGCAAATGTAACAGATGATTAATCTTATCTTACGTAGTTTTGTATGCTACGGAGTTGCAGAAGATGGAAACTTAGCGAATATTAATTTTTATAATTGTATATTTTATGACGCTACAGCTACTTACTACAGAGATACTTACTGGGTTCGATTCCGCTCAGATCATAGGAATTTATCATAACTAATGACACGAGTGATTTCCTATTATGGATAAATACACGACTCACGATGTGAGGAGTGAGTTTATCTAAAGAATTTGGAAATCAAGAGTGACATTTGTTAGGACTATTTAACGAATAAAATTAAGCTGTTTACTCACAAATCATTGTTTAACTATAGTTATTTTAAAATATTTATATATTTAATGTAAACGGCGATGTTTGAAAACAAATCAGAAATGTGAGGTTATGTTCATTCACTGCTGCTTGATCATATTATTTATTGCCAAATAAGATCGCAATATTGTAAGAGTGCACCCAAGTGGAGAAATAATGAAACACATCAAACTATATATCATAATATTACGGGTTATTCATTTATTTTTTTTAGTAAACAACTCAGTAAAATCAAGGAATCTTCTCATTATTTGCTATATTCAATGTATTTGTTGGAGAAAAATAATGCTTTGACCTGTTCAGAATATTAAAAAGGAGGAGCTTTCTTTATCACAAAAGCAGGAGATGATAAAGAGAAATCGACAAAGAGCGAGGTGAAACACGACTCTCATTGGTTGTAAAACAACATTCATTGAAACGTGATTGGTCATTGACTAGAATTTGTGGCCTGAGTTAAATAGTCTTTAAAATGAATTATTTCCGTGGCTGCCAATAGTCTGGAATGTAGGTTAATGACTCTCTTATTACTCCGTTTTCATTTATCTATCATAACATCCAGACATCCAATTTTATTAATCCCAGGACAATATGCCAGAAATGTGGTAGGTCAACATTCGAAAAAATCCAGCCCTTAAAGGTAGAAAGTTCTTCTTCTTCTACACTTTAAGGGGTAGGCAAATTTCCTGTTCCGTCTTACAGTTGTTCTGTCCATCTTTTCCATTGGCCTTCCTGCATTCCTTGAACCTCTTGGCTTGTAGTTAAATGCTGCTTTTGGTAATAGATCGAAAGTTCTTGGTAAAAATTCCAGCTCGCCCGAAAATTTCCATTACATATATAATAATTTCTATGTGTGAACATATATTTAGTTTCATTGATGTTTACTCCCAGTCCCAATTTAAAAATTAATAAACATGTGGGAATAATAAACAATGTAATGGAAGCTACTTTGCTCCAACGACATGCTTGCACCCGAAGCAATAAGATATTCACAGGAGCAGTTCTTTGCTCTGATACCGAAGCAAGGACCCAACGAAAAAATTGCGAAAATAGTATCACAGTTAGTGAGATGAGATTCATGACTGCACCAGTTGGTATCGCAGAAGAAATGATATCTTTATGCCTATAATAGCTTACATTTATCAGTATCAATAAAATAGGCCTAAAAAAAATGGACCGTTTGTCGAGATCCGGTTTCCTAAGGCTGTTTTGAAGTGTCATCCAAGAGGTTATTGATCGTTTGGACATCCAAGGAATAGATAGTTGGGTTCTTTTTTAGAGCGTAACAGTCCCTTCAGGACTAGAACATAATAGAATGAAGGGAAGAGGAAGGAGGAGAAAAGAAAAACAATAAGATGATGATGATGATACTCTAAGGGCCGGTTGTACGAACTTCAGGTTAACTCCCAAGTTAGTCATCTGACGCTTAAGGCTAGCAGGAGTACAACGTCAATATGCGTTGTACCACCTGCTTTTAACCGCCAGTTGCGTATACCGGTTTTAACTTAACTTTTCAGTTATGTTGGTAATGAATTCCAATTTCCCTCCGTATTATGTTGGCTGAATTGGGTATCCGCGCATCATCTTTCTTATGTTTTCTTATTTCCCATAGCAAAAATTCGTCTGCTTTCATTATTTATCCATACTACATCAATGTTTTCAATTCTGATATAATTAATTTTATACTATATTATAGTTTATTTTCAATATTATAAATTAGTGTATATGTACGTAGTTTTAAATAAATTGGGTTAGTTTCCATTTTCGTGTTATTCATTTTAATATTATTTTATTTCTTTGAAGTTTGTTTAATATTATAACAATTCAATGTAATTAGGCCTACACGTAGTAATAGTTTTGTGAAATATATGTACGGTATAATTCACGCACACACCAAAATTTAAAAAGTCTTAAATAAATTGGGTTGGTTTCCATTTTCGTGCTATTCATTTTAATATTATTTTTATTTCTTTGAAGTTTGTTTAATATTATAACAATTCAATGTAATTAGGCCTACACGTAGTAATAGTTTTGTGAAATATATGTACGGTATAATACACGCACACACCAAAATTTAAAAAGTAATGCGATGTTTAATTATATGAAATTCAAACTTTCTCATATTTGTTATAAATAGAGAGAGGAATTTTATAAAATTTCATGTTTTAAACTATTTGTCAGAGAGCGCTGAGGTTAAGTATCTTTACATTTTATGATATGCAGAATCAAATAAGACCAACAAAAAACTTCATATTTCATAATATTTTAACAAAATGTTCATATTTTAGTGAAAATTTCATACTCCTCCATATTTTTCAACTTTCAAATTCCGATATTTTTTTTTCAATAAAAGTTCTAGGAATTCATTAAAATATTTTTGAAATGAATGTATTTGTGTAATTTTTGACAATGTAATGTGGTAGACAAGTGAAAATTTATCAGTATCTTTATAAAAGCAAATAATTGGATGATGAGTCACAGAGTGTCAAGTTCGATGGAGTTTTTTGTCCCCCAGAACAAGATCATGAGCCTAAATGAATAAGTAGAATAACAATATTGGAATTTTCTGTAGTCAGGTAGCTGTCAGTTCGTTCTTGCTACCTGAGGACAGTCTTTACTCTGTGAACAGATTACAGAATTGAAATGTAAGAAACTTGAAGCAGTGCTTTGTGAAATTAGTAACGTTGATGTAGGTTAGGCCAGCATTTTTCTCACTTACATCAAAGTATCAAATATAGCATGATACGAGTATCCTCCCATAACATCATGTGATGTTGAGCATAATTTTTCATTCTGCAAAACAATTCTGACAGATAGGCTGTATAGTTTACTATCACAAAATATTAAAAAAAAAATCCTATCTATGTGTTATGAACAAAATTAATAATTGACAATTTGATTGTTCATAGCACAAGTAGACCAAGACTAGACACTATGCAAGACCTATTTCATATATACAAAAAAACTAACGTTAAAATAATTCTAACTACATTTCACCATGTTTATAGTTCAATATTAAATGTAACTGTAATTGCAAAGAGTTCTGAAACAATCCCTAGATTCAATTATGGACTAATAACTTTTAACATCTTGTCTCTCCAAATATGACATACTGGAATGGTTTACTTGTATTCTAAATCGTCCAATTTAATGTTATTGTTACATTTGCATCTACATGAATTTAATATCTTCATGCAATGTAAAGATAGCAATAACCCAAACTATACCGGTACCTACTCTAAACTTTGTCAGTGCTATATTTCATGGAAACTTGTTAGTTTGGGTTGCAATGTTTTGTTTCTTGCATATGTTTAAATTTCATAATTAAAAATCATTCAATACATTAATTAATTGTATTATATATAAACTCTCAGATTTGATTTATGAAATAATTCCACTACAGTCTTGGGAGGCCTTTGGGGTAGTGGCATGTTGAATTTTCCATCTTTCTAGACAAAAGGCACTAGATGTCTGCCGGGTTGTCAGATCTGCCTGATGGCTACATTTGTGCCCAGAACATGCATATAGTACTCACTTCCATTAGGATCTGAGTCGATCCCAGGTCTACAATGCCATCAGAAGGTCTGGTCCAGCTAAAAATCTTGACCATATCAAGACTCGAACTCACGACTTCCCTGTTTGTACCACGTTTCCTTATACAACTACGCTATGGTATGATCCATTAAAATTGTTTCAGATCATGAATATGATATTTTATATTTGGTCAAAAATAATGAAAAATTATAATCAAAATACAGTGAACATTTTGATTTCTTGTGCTATAAATAAGTTCTGTTTGTGCTGTATGTACACTTATAAGTCGTAGTGCGTCTATGCATATAAATATATGTAAAAAGTTTAGAAAATAGTAGCTTCATTATATTTTTGTGTCATAATTTTCATATTTTGTCTTTATGATTTCATATTTTCTTATAATTTTCTTCATATAATTCCTCGCTCTAGCTATAAATAGCTATTATAAGTACCAAGATTTGTTTTTTGATTAACTGAATTTTTAATCTAAGATAGTCATCAGATGACTGAAGGCAAGTAAATTGTCTTATGTTATATATAAACCTATTTGGTTATTTTGTTATTTTTTTTCTATGTAATCTATGTCTATTTTGTTGGAAATTGACCAATTATAAGAATCTCAATTTCTTTTTTTACATGTAGGCACACTAGAAATAAACTGCATAAAAATAGCCCAGTGTGAATTTCTGTTAATTTTAAGTTAGTATGTTTTTTTGTATTATTGCATTTTTTCCAAAATGAAGTTGCTTTATTAAATTTTTGTCCATTCTGTGTTGAGATCTCTTTACTGTATTATAAAATAGTGAAATTTCTGCATACAACTACTTTTTGAAACCAATCACAATTACTTGGAAAGGATTATTCCTATGACTATATATTCTGATCCTCTGTAAGATGACTCTCTCTCTCTCTTCCCAACCAACGCCGATGCTTTTGATAAGTTTATAAATGTCTTACTGCCTGTATTTGCTCATATTATGTAATAAACCTAATGAAGGCTATATTCTTGTCACTGTGTGCCAGAGGGGTAGAATAGTAGTTATTTAAATCCTGTATCCCATTGAAATCTAATAATACAACAATTGAGAATAAAAATATTAACATTTTTTTTCCTATTTAGGCAACTATGCAAGACATTTGGTTTGTAAATTCAGAATCTTTCTATGATAGCTATTGATATATGAGTTTAGTCTTCAATTTGTACATATTTAAATGACAGTTAAATTAGTAACAGCAACCTCTGCTCAAATAAATTATCTTACCTGAACTCAGTAGTATTAATGTGCTTGCAATAAATTATATTCAGATGTTGATATTTTCTTCACATCAATTTCTTTAGCATAGTTAATTTTTTTCCATAAAATGGGGAGCTGGGCCATTGTTATAATCCTCAACCTGGAGGACCAGATGATTTTTGTTCAAGGTTTCCTTCCTCTAGGCTTTGACGAACCAACATATCCTTACAAGGCAGCAGTTGCCGTATCCTAGCAAGGAGCTGTCACAAAGTACTATCATCCAGGCCAGAATGAACCCTGGTTTTTTAAAGAGGTGTTATTCCTCCATCACTCCCCATTTCTCCTGGCTTGTGACAGGCAGAGTCTAGGTTGGCTGGAAATCCCTATACTATATTGGGCATTAAGCAGAGAGCAAGCACATAAACTATAGGCGACAGATGCAATTTTGGAGGAGGATTTCTAGAAATTCAAAAAGAGACAAAATAGAAATGCTAAAATCACAGAAGTAATGGATGTTCAAAAAGACATTCCACCAGTTATTGAAGAAGACTGAAATGGTTTGGTCACAAAGAGAATGTCAGATGACAGGATCCTATGATGATATTAAATCTTGAAGCGGAGGGCAACAGAAGAAAAGGGAGATCAAAAGAAAGTGAATTCAAGGAGTGCATAATAGGAGTATAGTGTCGAGAGGATAACAGAGTGTGATGCAGAGAATAGGGATTTATGGAGGAGTAAAATTTACAATGGGTTGTAGAAAAACTACTGTATTATAAAGAAATTCCTAATAAAGAAGAAGAATGTTAACATTTTCCAATTATGGTGTAAAGGTCCAGATTGTATTCAGGATGAGGAGATGTCCCCTATTAGAAGACTGCTTTTAAAGTAAATGTTTGATGGTCAACTTAAAGACCACCACTATACGTTTTTTCATTTGTATTTTATGATTGATTTCTTTCACAATTTGAACTAACATAATGCAGATAAAACAAATTTGAACGTTTATATGTTTTTAACATAATTATATCATCTCAAATTTTCTACTACCATATTTTTGACAAATTTGTTATTGATAGAAACTGTAGTCCTTTGTGAAACAACCAATCATAAGACAGTAGATTTCAGATTTTCTTTAGGGACAACCTTCTGAGGAGTAATTTATTGGTACTAGTTATGTACATTTAATAAAAATATATTACTCATACATTACTTATTATAAAAAATTATACAATGGATATTCAACATGCTTATATTATACACAATAAAAGTAAACATCACCTACGTAAAATAAAAATAGACCACATTAAACTTTTTTTCTACATAATATAATGAAACCCAAAGCATGAAAGGTGCACCAGGTGGCTTTGGAACACACACAATATATTATACAGATCTTCTCTTCTCTATTGTAATTTAACCTCATATCTTATAGGTTGGGAGAGAGAGAGACTTTGGATCACACATGGTTACTGAGGACCTCCAATCCAGGACCTGCCCCAAGACAACACAAATATTTAAGACAAGATGCACAATTCACTCACATTCATACTAAACCTGGCAAATATGATGATCACAGATTGTTTTAGGCCTTAAAGTTTTTCCTAACATTTGTCGTACGGGTTCAGAGAAACCATCAATAAAACCCATCATCCAGGAAATCTGTCATGACTGGGGATCAAACTCAGGCCCTCTGCAAACAAAACAGTGATGCTTAGCCCGAGACCATAGCCGTGGTGTATATTACAAATAAAACTTTAAATAAACACTTTCTTTGCAGATGTATAAATAACATTTCAGATAATTTATATTCATTATGTCCACCGCTGTGGTCTCGAGGTAAGCGTGCTGCCTTGTCACGCAGCGGGCCCGGGTTCGATCCCCGGTCGGGGCAGTTTTTTCTGGGTGAGGTTTTTATTGGGGTTTTTCCTCCCACCTGTAAGACAAATGTCAGGAAAACTTTAAGGTCCAAACGGTCCCCGCGAAATCATATAGCCATCATCATCATCCTTGTCATTACCATCATCATCACCATCATCCTTCACTGGTGTGTAAAGCCAACGTGAAGCTACCACACCTACACAATTCCCTAGTAAAGCTGCAAGCATAGCATTGAAAATGCCTATGATTGCAGTGAAGGACCTGCCCTTCGGCCAGAATTACTATATAGGGATATTCATTATAGGGTGAAAGAATGAATCTTTGGATTTCTGACTATCACAAAGTAAGTCATGGCATAATAGTGGGCTAGAAGCGGGAGGGGTGGCAGCACAGGCATGGGAGAATTGATAATGCATTTACAATATTTCTATCTGTACAGTAAAACTACACATAATTTGACCAATATCATTAGACAAACATTTAATTATATAGAATTACAACCTCCCTATTAGGATTGCCTTTGTGAATATTATTAATGGCAGTTACCTGGAACATATTTACCTTTTTTTCTCACAAGGAAATTTAATTTGCAGTCATCTTATTTTTTTTTTGTGACAGAAAGCTTAAAAAAACTTGAAGAGAAAAACTAACAAACAACACTTAATTCTGCTTATATGAATTCTAACAAAACGATTATAAAATACGTATATATCTCAATATCCGGCTTGTGATCTGGGGATTAAGTTGCTCGTGCCCAGAGTCAAGGGTTAAAATCTGGCTGGGGTCGATATATTATTATGATGGATTGTGATCCTAGAAAAAAAAAATTTTCTGGGAGAAACTTAGAGTCATGGATTCAGATTCCGGAATATTTCAGGCTCGTAACATAATCTCAGCCTATACATTGGAGGCCAAATTGAATGGCCTTTCCCATCCAAGTAAAGGCTTTGTAAAGACTTAATGAAAATTAGCAGCAGAAAACATATTACCGTAATTCAGACATGTTTGTTCCCTGTACATTCTTAACTCTTTGGGTTGTCTTTGTTGAACATATGTTTCAAGGAGGCTTCTGATTACAGTCTGTAATTGCTGACGATGGGGCTCAGAAGCCTTGAAACATATATTTGACAAAAACAACCAGCAGAGGTAAGAATGTACAGACAAAATGTCTTACTTATTACACAAGCTTCTTAATGATACGTCCTATTGCATTTTAAAAAACTATTACAGCTTCAAAAAACAAATCTGTCTACATTGGTGAAAACTTAATTTGCTGATATACAAGATAATATATTTTTAAATCAGTGGTTATGTACAAGTTTATAAAAGAATAATAGAAACCTTTATATTGGGTGGGGAAATCAACATTGGACGTATATATCAGGGGATCCTGGCTCTTATGGGACCATAGTACTGGTAATGATGATGGCTTATGATTGACTCTCTACTTCCATTTATACTAAAGAACATTTACTCCTTTTCAAACTGAGTCTTCAATGCACAATTGTTAAATATTGTCTAGTCAGTGGTTTTAGATCATCAAAATCTTTCTAAAAAACCAAACAAAAATAGAAAAGATTGAAGACTGCAACAAATCGGGAATTTATATCAAATTAATTGTAAAGATTGTGAAAAGATTATACATAGGAAAAACAAAAAGGAATCTAAATACAAGATTAAAGGAACACCTCAGAAATGTTAAAAAATGGAGAAACGGAAAAATCTGCAATAGCTGTAGATATGCCTGGTTCAGAAAAAACACAGAATAGAAACCAAAACAAAATTACTTAAACAATTGGAAAAACCGAAGGAACTCACAATTTGGGAAAAAAATTATATATGCAAGAATAAAAAACACAACTATGAATTTTGAAATAACCCGGTGATAAGGAGAGGGGATTGATTTGGAAGTTCGTCGGTCAGCCATCAGATGGCGCGGAGGTCAGTCTGCAGGATAGGAGGCCATTGGACATCAGTTGTGAATGTAATACAACATTGAGAATATCACAAATGAAGTGAAGAAACTCGAGTCTGCTTGGGAGTTAAGAAGTATGGAGGGTGAGTGAAGAAACAACTAAACAATAAATCTCTAAAATGTTTAACTGCACATTCATTACACTTTTATTCCTTGTATGTTCCTCAGTATTGTACTATCCTGGAGAACTGGTCTTTATGTGCATGCAGTCCAAGTCTTCGGTGACATTCGGGAATGAAGCGATGTAATATCCCACCAAGCCTTCTAGAAAAAAAAAAAAGAATGTTTATGATTTTATCAGATAATCAAAAGTGACTAATATTTATTCACCATCAAATATAGGACTATAGAACAAATGCATAATATTTTTAGTGGATTCTACTACTTTAATAACATTGTAATTTCTCAGACGTCATAAGCTAAGGGGCAAAATTTTTATTTTCTGCTATATTAAAAAAGAATGTTCTCAAGAAAACATAATGTGTAGCAACAATTGATATGTTACATTACTTTATGCATTTGTAAATTTGATTCCCTTTCAGTTACTGGTACACATTATTTTATTCATGATTACTGTATTAACAAGTTTTCATTATTCTCATTATGGATGTATTGGATTACAACTCACCTCTAATTCTCATATAATGTTTTCACAGTTCATAACCAGAACATGTTATACAAATACAAACATTTTGGGCAATTGCAATACAAACGTTAAGTTGCTATATTTATGGCGTATTTCTTATTAACTTGCTTTTAATTAAATTAGAGGTTTCTTTATGGGAAGCCATATTATCTAATAAACTAATTGGTGTACGCAAACTTGCAGTGCACCATAAGGCAAAGTTGGCTATTCTGTTTGAACAGTGACTAATGCAGGTGGACTAGAGGCATAGAATCTCCAAAACTGACTTATGCTGTAATAAAGGTCACCATTTATCAAATATACAATGAAAGTTGCTTAAATCTATGATGGCTGAACTATAGTTTATGACCCCCTATGCTATACCATACAACATTAATATGACACTGTTACAACTATTTACTTTTTCCATTTCTACTAACATTTCCTACTGTTTTAACATTTTGTAACGATTCTTAAAACATTTTTTTTATATTTCTTATATATTTTATCTATGTATATAAAATCTCTCACTCATTTCTTCTAAGTTCTACAGAGCTGTAGTGTATATGTGCATGCCAAAAGGTTTTTGTACAATATATGGCAAGACTAACTGTGCTATTGTATGACAATCTTTCACAATATAACTACTATTTTATTTTGTTTGGTTAAGAAGGAAAAGTTATTGTACACCAAATTAGATTATCAAATAATAAATTATTTCCTTTCTTTAAAAAGCATGCTTGGGAACTTATTGTGAAGATTGATTATTCCAATAGCACAGATACTCGTCATCTATCGAGTAAGTTCATAAGCTTTGAGCATCCACACAACTGTTACGTAGGAAAAATGGAAAAACTACTGCACTTAAAACTAGCGTGAAATATTTTCAAAGTCCTATAGAAACAACAGTGCGCATGCGCCAGAGTTTATAGAGCCAGCGATAACCCACAATCAAAACTACATATCGATTATCATCCTCGGTTACTATCCGTCGCAATGAAATTTAAAAGACCAATATTTGCAAATAATCTCCAAATCTATGTTTAAAAAATATATTAATAATATTAAAATTACCAAACGTTTATTAAAAATGGGTTGTACACTCACTTATCACTCCCTCATATTGATCCAACCAGCGATAACCCAAAACAGCAATAGAAAAATTAGAGACTAGGTAATATACTCTGTGGAGAAAATAGCAGCATTACAATATTGAATAACAGTATCATAATATTGTGATTTGTATATTTAAATATATACTTTCAAAATTGTCTAATAATGTTTATAAAAATTGTTTGGAAAAAGTTTAAAATATTAAGTAATGTTAGTAAATATAGAGGAAGAGCTATAGTTTACAATATAACTGAAAATCAAGTGCTTGTAGAAAGTGGCAGTTGAGCCGGAAAAACTTTAGTTTACCTTCCCTTAATTTTTGTGTCCTACAGTGAAAACATGTGCATGAGCATAAGTTTATAGAGTTTGTCACTAGATGGAATCACAAAGAAGTTCTACAGAAAATTTAAAGAATTGACACTAGATGGAAGAGATGTAGCTGCGACCAAACTTCAATATACATCCCCAAACATTTGTTAGAAATGGATATACACCAACTTTCTCCTTCCTAACTTAAAATAAATTATTTGCATATTATTTAATGAAGCATATACTAATCTGATATACACTAAACCTGTCCCATCAGAACCTACAAAATAAACTGAGTGAACATCTTCTTTTCTGAGAATATACTTTTGAATGTTGGTCATTCCAATTTTCACAGATATCTTCACCATCTAGTTCCTGTTGGAGAGGGGTTATTGTTGGGCAAAGAGGTAAAGATTGGATTTGGTGACACTAGGAATACTGAAGGAGTTCTCCATGTGTGAGAACTTAGGTTGCTCGGTTGGTATTCGGTAGAGTCGAGGTTCTTATCTCGGGATTCCACGAGGACTTCGTCGGGCAGAATTAATGTGTAAAGAATGTCTGGTAAAAGTAGTTTATTCTTAACTTTTATACACTGCAAGTAATTGTCTATATGTGAAGTGAATTTATCTAACTCTCGGAACGCAGTGTTTTGAAGTGACTTGATGAAATTATACCCGAGAAGTAGTGACGAGGAGAAGCCTCTCTCGCCTATAGGTAAATTAGTTACTCCCACTACCTCGATCACGTGGACCTAAGGTCTGTGCTTAGGCACATATAACGAAACATATAATTGGTTAATGCGCCCTCCTATTTTGATCCCGGGGGTGTTACAAATTTATTATTGGCGATTTACGCCTTCAGAGGTTGGACCTTTTTTCCCCGTGCTGGCTTCACGTACAGTCTAGTCACAAACATTAGCTAGGCTTGGGTTTTTTCTTAGGCTTGGGTTTTTTTCCTAGGCTTCCGACGCTAGAAACTTGCCATGTTCCCACACTTTTTGCTAACGATGTTTGTGTCAGGGTAAAACCCCCGCTTGCACATTTAGCTAATGAGTTATGGTTATCACGCTAAATCAGTTAACTGGAGGCTTAGAAGATATTTCTACTCAATCTGTCTAGCAAAGGATTATTGTCATTAGTAAGTTATTATCATGTGTCAGCCACTTCCGTCTTCACAAAAGAAAGGGTTACATTACCTGAGTTGTCTGCCTTCTTTAATAACTAATAATTTGATTACATTGATGCTGACTTCTTTGGATCATTTTATATGGCCTTTGCTCCTACATAATCAGGTTCTACTCGCTTCCTGATCAATTTGAATATAAATATGACCTAAGTCCAGTAACTGCTTCATTTAATGTTGTTATAATTTCATCTGATTATTATTGCCGATAGGGATTTATTTAGATTTACACAGGATGCTGTATGAATGGATTGCCACAAATGCCCTATAAACAAATGGAAAAATCAAGGGATTTTTTTATTTGTTTATAATCCTCTCGCGTAATATAATGCTAGTATCATAGCTATAGTGGCCTTTAAAGAAAAAATGGCTATAATATTTTGGTAAGAGCACGTTAATCCTGAGAGTGTTGCCAGCACGTCAATTATGTTCAGATTGTAAACACTGATATGTATCCCTTTTACCTGGGATCGTTCTTTGAGGTTAAATAGACTCACTTTCTGCAATATAGACATACATAAATATTCATAAAGAAAAAAAAAAGATACACCCTTAATATAAATTTGGTGGTCTACTCAAACCATTCATGCTTATACAATTACCATTCAAAACTATTTAGTTGAATACCAGTATAGCATAAATTGCTTCTTCATGTGTAACTGTTTATTTTCAATTTAATTTACACCTTAATATCTACCTACATTATAATGTGCGTCTACAGCTTGGGAATTCATTTGCGATGAACCAGTTTTGTCTACTTCAAACCATATGTCGAATAATACTTCAGTTTTGCTAAATTTAATTTAAATTGAGTCAATAAGACTTATTTACATGGATCTATATCTTTGCGACCAAAATACTAAATATCGCGTTTAAGCAGCTGTGCTATCGTTATAAACAATTATTATTGATAGTATTACACCCTGATATCATTTTTTTCCCCATAGGTATTGCATACATACGAATTCATCATGATTATTAATCCATGAAATATTCATGATTCTTAATATTTTATTCTCAACATATTTCGGCCCATTTACTTTGCCAAAGCATAGCTGTCTATATCATTGCTCAGCCAAACGACGTTATTTTCTTAAGCGTGCAAAATCATTTCCTTCGAATACAGAATCGCATAGTATGTCACATTCGCTTCCACCAGCGACCATGACTTCATCTCATCTCATTATTAACATCGAATACAAATTCGCACAAATTGTCACATTCGCTTCCATCAGCGATCATGACCTCATCTCATCTCATTATTAACATCGAATACAAATTCGCACAAATTGTCACATTCGCTTCCACCAGCGACCATGACTTCATCTCATCTCATTATTAGATAATACGGGATCCCTTGCCCTCAAATATTTTCAACAAAATAGCACGTGTTATACAAACACAGTGACGTGCCGCTTCGGCCCACGTCTACAAATTAAATTCTGTAAATATAATCAACAAATAAATTCCTCACGCTTTATAGGTTCACACCGTCACTCGGCCTTTCAATTAAGGTGCATTGAGCTTCACCCTGTCTCATTAGCTCCTATGTTTACGCTGTCTGATTGTTATTTTAGACAAAAGAATCATAATCATCATGATATTATTCGTATTCAGATTGTTGTACAAGTTTCTTCAATTACCTATATGTATTAAACAATGACAATGGCCTATCTGGGCTCATTTTAACATTTACTGGATTAAGTAGATACTGCAGCTTCCTGCTCGAGCGATTGGGTTAAAACATTTAAAAATATAGATCCATTCTCTATCGATAAGTTCAAATCAACAATTTATTAATCACCCTCAATCTTAGCTGAAAGTGGACATGCATGTGTTATGTATTCACCCTAATTCAATTAATTATATCATATTCATCAATATGGGGGTATTATCATGATTAATATCTAAATTGACATTTCACTTTATTTTTTTTCGCAGTCATTGTGCCCTTTCCTCTCGCGATTAGCGTTTTCATCTAGGCCTATTTAATCACTTTATTAGTGTTATTTATTTTAATTACTGATTATATTTGGTACTTTACCATACAACACTTATTTATTTTTTTTTTTTTCACTAATACTTTTCATTTATGTCCTAATCTCAGCTAGTATTGAGTTCGAATCCCGTGAAAACTGGTTCATGCATTTAAGTATAATTTATCAGGTCTTGTTTTTTTTTTTTTTTTCGTTTGGGGATTATGTAGAGCTTATATGTTTGTACCTTTTGTATGTTATATCAAAATTTTGTCGGTATATAACCACTTCCTTACCTGGGTACTGCATAATTTCAGCGTTTACATTGACCTTTATCTCATACCTAAAATCACAGTAGTGTCTACCTGTGCACACAATACAATATAGTACAATGCAAGACATACACACATACGTAATATATCCATTCCGTTGTCATTCTTACGTGTAAAAATCTCTCCCTCCTATTTTTCGAGTGTCATTTTCACTGTCCGTCTATCTACCCTTAATACTATTAGTGTCTAATTTCACAGTCTGTTAACTCGCAAAGGCCTCCTGTACTATTATTATATACATGTTTTGCGATACTACGCCCACACGCAAACAAACTCTGAACACTCGCATGGTAATTTATCGGGTCTTTACAGCCTCAATCTTATCCTTAGATTCACATATGATGACTAGACTTTTGTCAAAATTTTTCAAATGATTCTTACTCCTATCATCTAGGTTAGTATGCGCCACAGAATTACTAGCGATCTCTGGGTTCCCTAGTATCTCTGTACGTGCATATGTTTTGTGATTAGCCGTCGTCCAAGAAACACTCTCCGACGCGTATGATTCATTTTCGGGGTTCCTATCCTTTTGACCTCTACTATTTATGTTCTTTGTGATGACACTTATTTCATCATTTAGTTTGCTAATTTCGTTAGTCACTTTCTGTTCTATATTAGTGCCTAACTCATTAAATCTAGGCTCTACTATCATTTCAATCAATTCAGAGCGTTTATCCTGCTCTGCAATTTTCTGAGCTACTTGGGGCTTTAGTGTTTCTTGTTCGTGGGCTGGCTTTTGTACAAATAGACACATATAATTTACCCTTTTGTCCGAGTTCTCTACACTACAGAGCACATTCTTGTCGACTCGTTTTATTTCCCCTTGTAATTCCTCCTGTTTCTCCCCTAAGTTAGTTTGTAACGTTATTATACTATTGTTCATCTCTGTTCTCATTTGACTTATTACCCTGTTTTCTGTTTTCTCTGAGTCTTTAATAAGTTTTTGTTCCATTTTATTTATCTTTAGTTCTACACACGCTGACGATTCATTTATTTTCGCTTCTAGCATCTCTCTATCTTTTCTCATCTCATCCCTTAATGTTTCTTTCAACGTAAATACATCCTTTTCCCTGCTTATCTCCATCTGTCCTCTCCAAGTTTCAAATTCCCGTTTCATATTCCTCTGCATTGCCTCTAAATCCATTTTCCTATTTCTATCCATCGTCTCTAAATCCATTTTCCTACTTCTATCCATCTCCTCTATTCTCGACATTAGCATTTCCATGTATTTCATGGTGTCGGTGCTTGGATTTCCCTTGTCCTCTACTTCCCCTCTAGCTTCTACTCTTGCGTTGTTTTCACTACTTTCCCCTGTGCTCTGCTCTAAGTTCTCTCTGCCATCTTCGTTGTCCTCTCCCATCCTTACGATTTCGTTCTCTCCTTCAATCAGTTGCCCACAAGCCTTCTCCCTAATCTCTTCGTGTTTCCTATCCATTTTTTTATCTTTATTTGCCTGCCTCTTTCTATTCCTACTTCTTAACAACATAAATACACACAGATATATTCTCCGTTAAATCACTGTAATATTTTGATTTCTTATATAGGTAAAAAGTAAAAAAAATGCTTATTCTGTTGTTGTGTCACTTACTGCTTCCTTCCTTCAGTTGCTGTCTGTCTGCTTGTTGCCATCATCTTCTCTGTCCTGGTTGCCTCGTGGTCGTGGGACTTAGTCGTTCTGCCGTTGATTTCTATTCGTGTGTTACTTTACGACCTATTCTGCCCGCACGTTAGGGAGCCAATATGGAGAGGGGGGTTATTGTTGGGCCAAGAGGTAAAGATTGGATTTGGTGACACTAGGAATACTGAAGGAGTTCTCCATGTGTGAGAACTTAGGTTGCTCGGTTGGTATTCGGTAGAGTCGAGGTTCTTATCTCGGGATTCCACGAGGACTTCGTCGGGCAGAATTAATGTGTAAAGAATGTCTGGTAAAAGTAGTTTATTCTTAACTTTTATACACTGCAAGTAATTGTCTATATGTGAAGTGAATTTATCTAACTCTCGGAACGCAGTGTTTTTGAGAAGTTACTTTGTTTGATCGTATACGAGAAGAAAAGTGACGAGGAGAAGCCTCTCTCGCCTATAGGTAAATTAGTTACTCCCACTACCTCGATCACGTGGACCTAAGGTCTGTGCTTAGGCACATATAACGAAACATATAATTGGTTAATGCGCCCTCCTATTTTGATCCCGGGGGTGTTACAAATTTATTATTGGCGATTTACGCCTTCAGAGGTTGGACCTTTTTTTCCCCGTGCTGGCTTCACGTACAGTCTAGTCACAAACATTAGCTAGGCTTGGGTTTTTTCTTAGGCTTGGGTTTTTTCCTAGTCTTCCGACGCTAGAAACTTGCCATGTTCCCACACTTTTTGCTAACGATGTTTGTGTCAGGGTAAAACCCCCGCTTGCACATTTAGCTAATGAGTTATGGTTATCACGCTAAATCAGTTAACTGGAGGCTTAGAAGATATTTCTACTCAATCTGTCTAGCAAAGGATTATTGTCATTAGTAAGTTATTATCATGTGTCAGCCACTTCCGTCTTCACAAAAGAAAGGGTTACATTACCTGAGTTGTCTGCCTTCTTTAATAACTAATAATTTGATTACATTGATGCTGACTTCTTTGGATCATTTTATATGGCCTTTGCTCCTACATAATCAGGTTCTACTCGCTTTCCTGATCAATTTGAATATAAATATGACCTAAGTCCAGTAACTGCTTCATTTAATGTTGTTATAATTTCATCTGATTATTATTGCCGATAGGGATTTATTTAGATTTACACAGGATGCTGTATGAATGGATTGCCACACTTAATTTAAGCACTCTAACCTGTGAAAGAATGCAACACCCAAAAATAAATAGTAAGTTCTCAAATTCTGAAGTACATAACCTATGTTGGCTGCACTGTTGTTGCATAGAATATTCCTTAAAATCAATATGGTTGCCACGTCTTCATGTTACGTATATAGTTAAATATCATAGAAAAATGTGTTCAAGTAATCGTTAGAAAAAATGTAAAATTTGTTGTAAATGGTGGGATATAATTTGAAAATAAAACCTTGTTGGCGCATGCGCGTTGTGTCTCTGTCTCGGGCTTAGGAAAAATTCTCACTGCACTTAATGGAAACTTGAGCCAAAATAAGTATACGTGGTCTCTTGGCATACAATAGCCAGTGCATTTTAATAATAATGTGTCAATGTAATAACAGCTTGAAAAGTTGGAAATTAAGTATAAGTTTAGAGGTCCATGGTAGTACAACATAATCAACCTTGCATATTGAACATTCATACCATAATCACTACTGTAACTTAAGTTTCAAGGTTATGGCACTGTAATATAATCTCAAAATTAACACTTCAATGTTCTTTTGTTACATTTTTGTGGGTATGTAACATATAGCCTAAGAAATTACACTTGGATAGAAGACTATTTTTTATTAATTTTTTTACTAAATATAAAATATTTTACCTTTCTGTTGTAATCGATGTATGATCAGATCCACATTGAACGTAATTGCTTCGTTTCAAAAGCGAAACCAGACGAAACAATCTTCCATACCTTCTTCAAGATGAACTGGTCTCCTTGAGATTTTTCTGTAGAATGTTGAAAAAATTATGGTTATGTTACTGATAATATCCTGATTAATAATAATAATAACAATTTATCAATTTTATGATAGTTTAGAAAAAAGGTTATGGCACACGACATAATACACATTTTTTATTTAAAGTCAATGGCATAACCAACGTTGTAATTAAGATTTTAATTTAATGGCATTATAATATAACCTCAAAATTTGCACTTCAATGTTTTGTTAAATTATAGTGTGTAAAATAAAAGCAATTATACTTTGAAAAGCACACTTTCATAGAAGATTATTTTTTAAACTCCTACCCCTATTATAAAATGCATTGTATTATACAGTATTATCTAATGAAGCTACAGGTTCAAGTACGAGTATTAATGCTAATTCATGCTCATACCTTTTTAAATAAAAATGTTTAAATAATCACCTACAAATATTAAACAATGATTGTGGAAATAATAAAATACAAACGAAAAATGTTAAAATCTTACCTTTTCGTTTTATGTTCTAATCGATGTCTGATGAGATCAAGGCGAAAGCGGACGAAAAATTCTTCATCATTGTAATTTTCAATATGATCCGGTCTTCCCCTGATTTGTCTGAGTTTCCGGGTCTTTAGAAACATATCGTATAATACTTCGTCGTCACTATCAGAATCCAGAAATAAATTTCTAGACATGTTTCTGGCTGCCATTTTGGAAAGTTAACTCGAGTATTTCACAATAATCGGCTTCGAATGACCGTAGAAAGTCTACCGAGTTTATGCTCCGGCTAAGGTGCAATACTGTCGTGGTACAACGCAATTTTGGCTGAATACTTGAGATAGCATGTATTCAGAACTTATACTGAGTTGGTACAACCGGCCCTAAGTGATGTTATTTGCAGTTAAATACGGTCATATTTCATAGGACTGTAGTCACAATTCTTCTATCAGCGTAAATGCATGAATAGTAGACAGGGTAATATACTCTCTCACAAACTTGACACCCGTACAAGTCTCTTACTTTAAGAGAGCAGATACGATTACGAAAATGTTAAAATAAAAAGTGCACAGGAAGTTTTTGGATCGAGGAGAGACGAATAGAGAGGTTATTTTCAAACATTTTTTTTCTCCTTCCTAAAGTTAGAGTCCATGTTTCAGAACCATTTACAATTGAAAGAATATTTTTTTATATACGCGGCTCCGTGGCGCAAACGGTTAGACGCTCGCCTCTCACCGCAGGGGTCCCGAGATCAAGTCTCGATCATTCCAAGTGGGTTTCGTGGTGTATGAAACGGAGCTTAGGGCTGGTTTTTCTCGGGATTTTCTCCCGTTTTCCCTTGCCACAATTTCACTCCACCATTTCTCCATACTCATCCCATCCATTTCGTTTCATTTTGTTAATTTGCCCTATGATGGTGCGTCAAGCGTGGTTGGCCGGCACCCTTGTCATTCACAGACCTCTATATAAGGGGCTTCATCTCATCTCATCCCTCAACCCGACCCTGAGTTTGACACGAGTTGAAGAAATTTATATTATTTTTATATATTTTCTGCGAGAAATTGGGATGACAGATGTCCCTGTAATGCATAATAGCATGCATATTCATACTTCAGCCAATGTTTAATTAATTTCTACACTTTGTTCCTGTTTGTAATTATTGTTCCTAGATATTTGAATTCAGCTTGACTAAATTCAAAAGGAATAGAAACTTAACCTTGTGAGTTTCCAAAAAATGTATGCCCATCAGAGATGCAACGAAATGAATCTTCAATATGAATGGTCGAGGAAAAGAAGCAGGTAATTCACTTATTTGTCGAAATGGAGTTTGAGACACCATTAGATTCTCCTTGGAAATGAATACATTTTAAAAGTGTGAAGCAGTAAAAAATATTACCCATCGGTTTATTTACCTTCAAAATTTAGTATACAGGTACCTGTAGAAGTAGGTACATTCTAAAATTTAAAATGCTTAAGTGATTTGCCTATATTTTATACTTGTACCCTTCATATAATTTGGTAAAACAGTTGTTTATGATCGATTTAATGCCTAGCTCGTCCGATGTGTTCTGTCATGCTATGTCCTTTTTTATTGTCTGAACTACACTAGCCAATATTTCGATATTGGATATTTGTGCAGATCACCTGTTCCCCTTCCCTAGTCTGTGTTACTCTATAACGCCACTTTGTCTTCATCTGATTTTGATATATAAAATTATATTAAATACCGAAACAGAATTCTAGATATTATTCAAATTCATGGAATTTCACGCTTTGTACTGTTCACATTCCAATGGTATTTCACGAGATGTCTGAACTCTGCTAGCTAGTCCAAATTGTATCTCTCATTCTAATTCATCATCCTTCTGTTCCTAATTGGAGCATAGGACATTAATGAAAGTCTTGCTCATTTGGTTTCGCTTTTCTTTCCAAATCTTTTGCGCCGTTTTACCAATTTTTATGCCTACTCGCATTTAACTTATTTTCAATTGTCCTTTTCCACGCTTGGGTGGATCTTCCTCGCACCTTGTGGGGGGGGAAGTCCAGTCGCAATTCACACGCTTCCTATATCATTTTGGGGGTGGGGGGGTTTTTAACTCATATACCAAGCCAACACCACGTTATTTTTTTTTTTAATCAACAGAGTGCTTTTACAGTCTTAGAATATAACATTCTTGTGATTTGATATTAAATCAGGGCCAATCTCATATCGTAATATCAGGCCTAAAATACTTCAGGGGTTCATAACAAAAGCGGAGCCACTCAATGTTAAATTAAGATCAACCGCATATGAAGACAATAAATAATATGTTAAATTGCTCTGTATGCATTTTTAGAATTAAACTATAAACACACACACACACACACACACAACCATATATATATATTGATATTATATATAAAGTTACAATAGAATGCGTACGGTATTCGTATAAGTATATTTGTTTCATAGATGCTTTGTCCAGAAGGTCGATAATAATCCTATAGTGAGAGACGTCTTACACCTAATGATACGAGTGCGAAAATAAGGTATTTTACAATAATTAGTATTAGATCGCATTAAAAAAATGCCAGCTGAGATGGTTTGACATCATCTTACAACGTATGAACAAAATAAGTTATTCCAATGGACTCTTTAAGGAAGTAGGAGAGACGGAAAATACAGGTATCCTGGGAATATTAATTTAAAACATGAATAAAGAAGAAAGCGATAAGATGGCTCAAAATTTACGCCGAGAGCATCTGGCAGCGAAAAACGGCGCTCAGATGTACAATTTCAATAATATTAATAAATAATAATAATAATAATTGCATTTTAAACAAGTAAATATACACATACTAAAAAAATTTAAAAATCGGTCCAATCATCCAGCTCTTAAAACAATGTAAATAAATTGAGACAACTACAGACGTTACAAGGCCGTTGGCATAGTAGGAAGTTAAGCCTTGCATATTCCTTGACAATCGGCATGTGAGGTCAGCCGGGGTATCAGCCCTGCATTACGGTTGCCTTTACCCCCAGAACAAATACCTGATACTAATTTCTATTAGAGGCTGAGTCACTCCCAAGGCCATGTTGTCACCAGAAAGTTTAGGCCAATTTAAAACCTGGCCCCATCGGACTTCTGAGTTTCCGGCTTGTATTAGCGGATTGTCTTAACGAATTAAGATACGACGTTAAAATAATATAAATTGCACTGAAAAAAAGGCAAGATACATTCAAAGCGCTTACGAAAACAGAGTATTACATATGTCCAAAAAGGTTTAAGAAACTTAGAAGACCAAAAAAAATAGATAGTGTAATACATGAAAGATGATGATAAAGATAATTAAAACTTTTAAAAAACAAACAAAAAATACGAGAAAATAGTTTGGGTCGCGGACCACATATAGCAGAATTGCATTCCTACATAAGCAGTTAACGTGTGCGATTTTAATTTGATTAAGTGAGGAAACAGTGAAATGTTTTGTTGGTGTGTACACGTAACCACAAAAATGCGATCTCTCCGAACTGTAAAACTGGTTTATGTAGCGCATATAAACACTCTTTATACACACGTACTAATAGCATATAAATATTATTAATTATCAAAACAATTTCAATTTGTACTGGAAGACTACATCACAATTAAATGCATAATCCATTAAGTATCACAAAATTTCGATAAATATTAAACAGATGACCTGACTGTGTGGAGGAGGATCTTAACAGTAGGTGGATAAAAGGTTGGAAGGACAAGGGACATGACGGAACCAATGGAGACATAAATAGATAGATAGATAATGGAATTTATTGCCTTTTTTTTCAGAATAAAGAAAATACATATGCATTTACATTGCGCACGGGCCTGCTTGGCCGTACGTGCATTATTTTTCCATGAATAAAAAATAAAACTAATCATAATATAAACAAATACCTACAAATACACCTGTATCAAAAAACAATAACAGGCTACATATAAGTAAAATCTATGTCTACACTACAACACAATAATACATATCTACATTCATCCATATTCCGTACATTAATATTTAAAAAAAAATGCTAGAAAACAAATTAGAAAAAAAACACACACACATACACCCACACACCCCCACATATATACACACCGCACGCTCATACCCTCCCTCCCCCCGTCCCTGCAGGCATCAAATACACTATCAGACTATTCAACTTATCAGACCTACTTATTATATATCATAATTAAAGATCGAAAACAAAGACCATATTGAGATTCTTCTTATTGTTAATACATATATCCTTAATCTACAATTTTGTTATACCTCAATTTTCTTACTGTACCCAAAACTTTGCATGTTTTTGATTCACTCTCGATCCGTCCTAGAAGATCCCAACACGCCACTCTCCCTCGATCCGACCTGAGAAATCTCTCCGGCAGCATCTGTAATCTAAGTTGTTCTGTCTCTCTACAGAATGCTATAATATGCTGCCAGTTTTCATGGTCATCGCATAGTGGGCATAGTTTAATGCCTTCATCATTTGTTAAATTATGGGTCATCCATCCCCCCAAATGAAACCATGCAATAGCACTTCTATCATCTCCATCCAAAGAGTCAATATATTTCTCCCTTCCCCACGAAAGTTTGTCACTAAGGCGATCGATGCTGGAAAAAAAAAATCAGTAGACAATAATTTCGAAATATTTTTACACTTTAACTACCAAGTTTCTGATACGTATATTATGTGACTATATTCTTCTTACTATTTTTAAAGATCTTTTTGTATATTTTTTCCCAAAAGAATGCTATTTAAAGTTGATACGGTTGATTTTTGCCAGTGCTATTCTCCTATAATTTCATAATCTTAGTTTTCCATCTTTGACAATTATAAATCCTAAATACTTATAAGTTTGTTAATATGTTATTAATATTGGTAGAAGAAGATATATTGATCGTTGGCATTTGCTAATAACGAGGAACTGTTGGCACAAGATTACGAATATTTAAAGTACATGACAAGGAAACTGAAAGAGGAATACAAAAATTGGGGATTGAAAATAAATTTGAACAAAATGGAGTACACTGTAATAGAAAGTAAATCAACACATCTTATTTTAGAAGAGGGACATAGAAAATTAAAAGCATGTAACAAATATTACATTTGGGGACAAAAATTACTGCAGATGGAAGACACGATGCTGAAATTAATTTCAGGATAAATTAGGGTAAATCTGTAATATTAAAATTAAATGGTATTTTATGAGATAAGAATATAAGATATATTTCTAATAATATATAAATAAATGATTATGTAATAAAAATGCAAGTATATTCAGATTTAAGTGGATTGTATTAATATAGGCATAAATTTAATTATACAATTATTTCTATCTATTTCAAATTCATATCTGTTATTACTAATGCTGTGGTCTCGAGGTAGCGTGCTGCCTTGTCATGCAGCGGGCCCGGGTTCGATTCCGGTCGGGACAGGCTCCTGGTTGAGGTTTTTTTCGGGGTCCTTCCTCACCAGTAAGACAAATGACAGGAAGCTTAGGGTCCAACGGTCCCCGAAAATCATCCGGTCATCATTACCATCCTTATAATTATCATCATCAGCATCATCCAACACCGGTGTGGAAAACAAAACGGGAAGCTACCACACCTATAATTCCTTAGTAAAGCTGCAACGCATAGCATGGAAATGCTATGATTGCAGTGAAAGACCTATCCTCGGGCAGAATTACTACAGAATAGAACATAATATGTTATTATTAACTTACGTTTTAAAACAAAAACAAACATTTTTAATACAATAATAAAGAGCACAATGTCATACGATGCAGAAACATGGCAGTTAAAATATAATACAATAAGTTAATTAAATTCAGTAGAAATTGATTTTTGGAGGGGTTCAGCTGGTATTTTTAGAAGAGATAAAATAATAAAATAGTGTAATTAAACAAAAGATGAATATCCAAAATTCAGTTTTAGATTTTATAAAAGAAACAATTAAAATGGTATGGCCACTTACAGAGAATAGCGAAAGACAGATTTCCAAGAACAATACTAGAATGGGCGCCATCTGGTAGAAGAAGAAGAAGAAGAAGAAGAAGAAGAAGAAGAGGACGGCCAAAATTAACATGGATTAACGGTGTTTTGAGCAGCATAAGCGAAAAAAGGATTGGATGATAAAAATTCAAAGGCAGAAAGATGTGGAGGAAAATTATAGTAAATTATTTTGGCGCAGGAAGATGTTGTGGAACATTATGAAACCTGCTATGTAGGAAAATAAATAATATTATATTATTATTGTTATTGTTATTATTAGCATTATCATTATTATCTTCGTCATCATTATCATCATCATTATCATTATTATCATTATTAATTATTATTATGATTATGATTATCATGATCATGATGATTATCGTCATCATCATTATTATCATCGTCATCATCATCATGATCGTCATCATCATCATCATCTTCATCATCTTCATCGTCATGATCGTCATCATCATCATCATCATCATCATCATCATCATCATCATCATCATCATCATCATCATCATCATTATTATTATTATTATTATTATTATTATTATTATTATTATTATTATTATTGTTGAATTAACGATTATACAAACCATTTATGTTTTGGTTCGATACCGAGGATACCAGGCAAATATAGGAAATGAACGTGTCGACCAATTAGCTAAAGCAATAGTATTTTCTGGACCAAATTATTATTATTATTATTATTATTATTATTATTATTATTATTATCTTATGATAAACAATAAAAAAATGTCGAACTACATATTCAGTTTTTGGAATGAGCTGTAGATAAAAAGTACAAATTGCGCGTTGGCTAAAGAAGTCTTCTTTCCTGTAGTGCACTACATACTACTGCAACGAGTTAATAATGCTTGTGCACGTTACATGCAACCTTCATAAATCAGACCACATAACTCCAGTATTCCAAATATCGTCTTGGCTCCGATTGAAAGACAGGCGAAAAATACATCGCCTCTGCGTCTTATAAACACTGTGTCCACCTTATCACTCCTTTATATTTCTACTCGTTTCCATTCGCTATCCTCCCACCATAACTTAAATACACGATCGAGAAAAAATTTAACGCTAGCTGTTCCTCTACATCGAACATCTCACTATTCTTCATCCTTCCTTGTTTCAGCCACCCGACTCTGGAATTCCCTCCCCTCGCATATCAAGGACTGCCCGACACAAAAACAGTTCAAAACAAAACCCACTTCATATTTCCTTAGACTATATAATATAAAACCGTGTTCCTGTATTATTTTGTTATTCCTTTATAGGCTATTTTAAACTTTTCTTACCAAGCCAATTACCTTTTATAAGATTCATGATATGTTCCGTTGAGGTTTATTCAAAATTAATATAAAATTATAGAATATTCACCTGAAAGGTCCGTCTCCTCAACTTAATTAATCATTTAACTGTAGCGCTTTCGGGACTTGTCCCATCATCGGCAGGATTCAAAACTGGTGTTTCACTGAAGATCTGGTAGAGGGGGTTGCATGTATTGGGTTCATTTTCGTTTATCAGGCTGTCGTTGTGAGCTGCTTTCATGATTTCCATCTCTTCGAGTACGTTTATCTTCGCTGGATTATTTTCTCTGTGCATTACTGTTAGGGTGTTTTCAATATTTAACATGCGATGTCCTTCATGGATAACGTGTTTTGCATAGCTTGATTTCCCTTCTGCGTGAATGAAGTCTCGAAAATGTTCTTTGAATCTGATGTTAAAACTCCTGTTTGTCCTTCCTATATAAAATTTGTTGCAGTCCTTACATGTCAGTTTATAAACTCCTTTGCTGTTGAAAATGTTATTTTTCTTCAATGTTTATGTTTATTATGTTGTTTAATTTGTTATTGGTTAGGTATGCTATTTTTAAGTTTTTATCGGCTTTCTTTAGTGCAGTGGCTAATTTTGTCCATTCTCTTCCTGTGTATGTAAGTGTTATACATGGTTTCTTGTTGGTGTTCAGATTATTTTCTAGTTTAGTTAAGTTAGTGGCTTATGTTGTTCTCCCTTTTCGTTCTTTTTTACGAGCTTATCTATAATGAATGCTTCAGTATAGCCATTGGTTTTTGCCATATACTTAATGTAGTTGGGTTCTTGGATATAATTGTCTTTGCTTAATGGAGTTTCAACATTCTACAATTATATCCAAGAACTCAACTACATTAAGTATATGGCAAAAACCAATGGCTATAATGAAGAATTCATAGATAAGCTCGTAAAAAAACAAAAAAGGAAGAACAACATAACCAACATAACTAAACTAGAAAAATAATCTGACAACAACAAGAAAACATGGATAACACTTACATATACAGGAAAAGAAACGACAAAATTAGCCAATGCACTAAAGAAAGCCGATAAAAACGTAAAAATAGCATACAGAACCAATAACAAATTAAACAACATAATAAACAATAACATTGAAGAAAATAACATTTTCAACAGCAAAGGAGTTTATAAACTGACATGTAAGGACTGCAACAAATTTTATATAGGAAGGACAAACAGGAGTTTTAACATCAGATTCAAAGAACATTTTCGAGACTTCATTCACGCAGAAGGGAAATCAAGCTATGCAAAACACGTTATCCATGAAGGACATCGCATGTTAAATATTGAAAACACCCTAACAGTAATGCACAGAGAAAATAATCCAGCGAAGATAAACGTACTCGAAGAGATGGAAATCATGAAAGCAGCTCACAACGACAGCCTGATAAACGAAAACGAACCCAATACATGCAATCCCCTCTACCAGATCTTCAGTGAAACACCAGTTTTGAATCCTGCCGATGATGGGACAAGCCCCGAAAGCGCTACAGTTAAATGATTAATTAAGTTGAGGAGACGGACCTTTCAGGTGAATATTCTATAATTTTATATTAAGCCAATTACTTAAATTAATTATAGATTATTATTATTTTTATTATTATTATTATTATTATTATTATTATTACAATTTTTCTTTCGTTCCCTTGTCAACTTTATATTGTGTAGCCTATATCTATATCTATTATGTATCATTAATCAACATGTACATAATTCTTTCATTTATGTACAGAATTTTAATGTTTACACATCATTCTGTGCCTAAAGTTTTATTTTTCTTCTCCACTCGTCTCTATCCATCCACTCCATGTACTCCAGTCCTCTTTTTCTCATTCCAGTCCTTATGTCTTGCATCCACGGGTTTCGAGGTCCTCCTTTCCCTCTTCTTCCAGGTGGACACTATTCCAATGATTTCCTGGCTAACCTTTCTTCTTGCATTAGTCGTACGTAAATAATTCGTAATTATTATTATTATTATTGTTATTATTATTATTATTATTATTATTATTATTATTATTATTATTATATGTATAATTTAACCTTGGTGAAGTGGAAGAGAAGAACTTACGGTCTTAACTCCATCAGGTAAAATAAATAAATAAAATAAAAGATAAATATAAATATTTTATTTCAAATTTAATTTTAATTCAACTTATGAGAGGACATGGGAAATTTGGAAGTTAGACATGTTTCTCGAGATTCAATATTAATCCAGATAATGATTATATTTGTAAACATCAACAACCAATGTAATGAAACATGTTTTATTTGACTCTCCTATATCTGAAACGACTCTGGTTAAAGTTCTATCTTTTTGTTTGTAATAATTCTAAACCCGTATCTGAAAAAAATGTTCAAGCACAAATGTCATTATAAACACTTCATGCAATTTTAACACATATCCATGTATATGTATGTATATACCCCATACGTCCCGCGTGGGGACACGAGTGCTCACTAGCGGAAGTTTCTTAACCAAGTTAATTTAGTTACTCGTATTCACCTGCAGATGTAAATGAGTGACATTTGGTTAAAACATCACCTTAATGACACATCTAGTAGGCAACTTAGGTATTACTTGGATGGATGAAGGTCAGTTAAATTTTGCACAGAAGTATTTTATTTAGGCTTGCGGTTATTTTAGGAGCCTGAAAATCTTCATATTCGAGACCCACGGCTTAAAGATCCTCCCAGAGGACATGTTCCTTGGATCCTTAAATATTAAGATTCCATCCACACCAACCGGGTTCAAACCCACGAAACTCGGGACTAGAGACAAAACATACATTTATAATCATATTAAGTAATATTTCAACTTCGTAATATACTATTATTTAATCTACAACCTTAACATGCCTTTTTGCAAAATAAGGTTTTTTAAAAATTGTATACACAATAAATAATAATAATAATAATAATAATAATCATAATAATAATAATAATAATAATAATAATAATAATAATAATAATAAAGAGTGGCTCAAATATTATGGAACATTATGGACAGATATGTCAGAAATAAACATTGACCCCAAATTAAAGGAAATGGCACATGTAGATCTTCTTGAAATCAAAGAATTAGAGAACGCTCTAGAAACATTCAAAAATAAGAAAACTCCAGGAATAGACTGTTTAAATATTGAACTTTTAAGTATGCTCCAAGAGAAATTAAGCAGAGATTCTTAGATGTACTAAATGTGTGCTGGAGGATGTGCATAATCCCGGATGAATGGAAGAAAGGACTATATGCCCCATATTTAAAAAAGGAAGTAGACACGAGTGCACAAGTTACAGGGGAATCTTGTTTATTGAATACAGCTTACAAGATATACGCTAAGATTATTACTAGACGATTAAATATAATAAATGAGTATATATTAAGTGAAGAACAGTGTGGCTTTCGGAAAGGTCGGTCATGTTCAGATGCCATTTTCACAATAGAGCAACTTATTCAGAAGAGAAGAGAATTTAATTTGCCAACTTGCATACTTTTTATTGACTATCAAAAAGCATTTGATAGACTGTCAAGAAATAAACTATGGGAAATAATGTATGACAAAGGGTTTTCCAGGACACATTGTCAAAGTTGTGGAAAGCTTATATTTTAAATCAGAAATAATGATTGATAAAGGAGGTACAATGAGCGATAATACATTAGAAATTAATCAAGGGGTCAGACAAGGATGCCCGCAATCTCCTGCACTCTTTAGTATATATATATATATATATATATATATATATATATATATATATAGACGAGATCATTGTACAATGGCAATCAAATTTAACCACAGAGTTTAAAGTTGGCAGTACGATTCTAAATACCGTACTGTTTGCAGACGATCAGACAATCCTTAGCTCTTCAGAAGACAATTTACAAATAGCAGCATATAAATTAAACGAAATAGCAAATAAATTCATATGACAATCTCTGAAAGTAAATCGAAAGTAATGGCATTCAACGGGAAAGACCATATGAGGTTGCAAATCAGTATTAATAACAGTATAATACAACAGGTGAACAATTTATAATTATTTAGGATGCAATGTATCATACTGCCAGAAGGAAGATATTAATATTAAATTAAATAGATTTTACAGAATGTGTGGCACTATAAGACGGACACTGAAAAATAAAACTTTGAGGGCACACAACTAAACTTTTACAAAATTATGGCAGTGCCTGTCTTAACATATGCAAGTGAAAATTGGACTCTTGACTGTTCAGACAGAAGGAAAATAGAAACTGCAGAAATGAAGTTCCTACGTTCAGTAGCAGGTGTGACAATTTTGGACAAGAAAAGAAGTGAGGATATTAGGAATGACTTAAATATTTTCAATTTAACAAATAGAATTGACAACATGAGAAACAACTGGTATGAACATGTCAAGAGAATGCCTACAGATAGAATCCCTCAGCTGTTACTAAAGTAACAAACCAATAGGACATAGAAATGTTGGACGCCCATTTACTAGATGGGAGGATTCATTAAATCCCACTTGAGGTGACAACCAGGTCAAAAGGCCTAATTTCATGAAGCAGAAGAAGAAGAGATAATAATAATAATATAATAATATAATGATAATAATAATAATATTATAGTATTAATAATATTAATAATAATATTAATAATAATAATAATGATAATAATAATATTAATAATAATTATTGAATAATAATAATATTAATTATAATAATATTAATTATAATAATATTAATAATAATATAATTTAATACTAATAATAATATTAATAATACATCATCCTCATCAATAATAATCCTACTAATACTAATAATCCTAATACATCATACTCCTACTCCTCCTCCCTTCCTCCTCCTCCTCCTCTCCCTCCGCCTCTCCTCTTCCTCCTCCTCCTCCTCATCTTCAGTCCTCCTCTCCTCTTCCTCTTCCTCCTCTTCCTCTTCCTCCTCCTCCCTCTTCCTCTTCCCTCCTCCTCCTCTTCCTCCTCCTCCTCCTTTCCTCCTCCTCCTCTTCCTCCTCCTCCTCTCTTCCTCCTCCCTCCTCTTCCTCCTCCTCCTCTTCCTCCTCCTCTTCCTCTCCTCCTCTTCCTCCTCCTCCTCCTCTTACCTCCTCCTCTTCCTCCTCCCTCTTCCTCCTCCTCCTTCCTCCTCCCTCTTCCTCCTCCTCCTCTTCCTCCTCTTCCTCTCCCTCTTCTTCTTGTTGTTCTTCTTGTTCTTGTTCTTGTTCTTCTTGTTCTTGTTCTTGTTCTTCTTGTTCTTCTTCTTTCTTGTTCTTCTTCTTCTCTTTTCTTCTTCTTCATTTTTCTTCTTTTCTTCTTCTTCTTCTTCTTCCTTCCTTCTTCTTCTTCTTCTCTTATTATTATTATTAATTCGTATGTGTTAAGAATTACTTTTACTAGTGCATTCCATCAAATCTTTAGAGGTTGAAGATATTAATGTCAATGTCAATGATATTAATAAGCTATTAGTTTATCCTGATGATTTAGGCGATAACGTTGAGATACTTAGGGTCAACATGCACTCTCTACTGAGTAACACTAAGAAATTGGGACTGGAAATAAACATCATTTTAAAAAAGATATGTTCCCACATATAATACAATACGGTATATAACGGAAATGGCCAGCTAATGACAAATGAGGGATATTTTGAAGAAGTGGCTGAATTCAAATATCTAGGAACAATAATTACGAATAGGGAAGAGATCCACAAAGAAATTAAATATAGGCTCAATTCTGGAAATGCATTCTACTGTGCATTATGGCATTCTTGTCGTCCCAACTTCTGTCAAAAAAAGTTAAACTGAAAATATATAAAACTATTTTTCTCCGAGTTATAGTATATGGATCGAAACATGGACTCTTACTTTAAGGGAGAAGAAAATATTACAAACATTTAAGAATAAAGTTCTTAGGAAACATTTTGGATCAAAGAGAGATAAACAGACAGGCGAATGGAGAAGACTACTTAACTGTGCGCTACTTGATATTTTTAGGAAACCAGCTATAATAAGAAGAGTTAAGTCTCGTAGACAGCTATGGGCAGGACATGTGGCAGGAATGGAGAATGAAATAGCAACATGGAAGCTTCTTGTAGGAAAACCATAGGGAAAATTCACAGTTGGTAGACCAAGAATGAGGTGAGAAAATATAGCATTAACCATGGTTAGCGGTAAATAGATTATACAAAGGATGATTGGAAAACATGAGCTAAGGTAGATATGTATGGAGGGCTTATGTCCGCGCGGCAATGAACCTAAGGGTTCGATAATCCCAGTAAGTTAGTTATGTATTAATAATTGTTAATTTTATGACGGAAATTCCATACGATATATCAGAGCAAGAATGAGTTAGATGTGTAGAATTGTACTGTGCTGGTGGCAACACATGCTGAGGTCAGTTGCCGGATAGATAATGAATGTCACGTGGAACAAGTGTTTTGTTTGCCGGAAACTGGAGTTTGCATCTTGACGTCCCAGAATGAGGAGCATCGAGCAACGTCTTATCAGCAGGTACTGTTAACACAAACTGAATACAAAATACTGGTCGTTTATGTCAACTTATAATTTTACTGTCGTTTAATATTTTAAAAAATACATAATAATAATAATAATAATAATAATAATAATAATAATAATAATAATAATAATAATAATAATAATAATAATGCTTTATTTTATCTGGCAGAGTTAAGGCCCTCCCTTCCACTCAACCAGCGAATAGTAAAATTATACAAAAATTACATACTTATTACAATTTTAAACTATTATTAAAATATAGATTAAAAAAAGACAATGGTGATGTGATCTAGTACTAGCTAATACTAACAAAGCATGGAATATAATACAATTAAAACTAATATAAAATAAAATTGTAAGTAAAGCTTTCTAGATAAATATTTACAAAATGCTGAATATAGTTGTTATGCAGTTAATGTTTTCATTATGTCGTACTTTATATATACATGTTAATTTGGATTTAAATAATAATAATATACATTTTTAAACAGGTAAATTAAACAGGTAAATAAGGATTTAAAACTTGTATCATAAAGGAAAAGTAAGAGGAGGGGTGCTTATCCTTATATATAAAAATGAGTGTAAGTCTGTCTCACTCTGTCTGTCCTTTATGGACTCAAGCACTACTGACCGATTTGAATGGAGTTTTTTCACCATCATTTAGAGTAATTTTCTGGGACATATTACCATATGTACTGTATGCCCGGATCTAAAAAAAAATGTATCGATGCACTAAATAGTCGCTTTTTGGACGCTTAAATGGCTTACACGGCCTAAACCATAACAAATGCACCAAATTAATGTATACAGAATTGATTATCTAAAACATTCTACAAAAAGAAGTCCACGACAGTAGGGCCTATATGTCTATCTTTTACGGATACTTACAATAACCAATTTAAGAAGATCGGGAAAAGTAGATTCCCAGGCAACGCCGCAAAATCAACATGGGATATATAAAAATTACGATATAAATTTATAATTACTAGTGGTCGCCCAGCGGTCGAAATTCGACCACAATTCATTAAATGTTTACGTTTGTGACAAATACGTCATTATGCATTAATTTTCTATTTATTTTAAAAATACGAATGATAAAAAATATGTGGTGTAGCTTGGCTAAGCCATATTTAAAAAACAATAACACGTCATTTGTATATTATTCATACTATTTAAATTTTCATTTGGCCTATTATTATGTATACGGGAATATACATATCCTTCTTTGTCTCTCACTCCATCCCGTCAACGTTCTATGTCGAGGCATAATGGAAGTAGATGCGAATATGTAAATATAAAAGAATGTAATGAAATTACAGAAACAAAGATTATATCGGGTTTAATTTAAATGTAAATAATAAAATGTACTCACTTTTTTAAATCATTAATAATAAATACGCGAGACTAAGTCAATTCACATTGCTGCTGCACTATTTTCTTTTTGTCAACAATGCACTTTCAGTATGAACGTAAACAAATGAATGAGTATACAAATGAATGAGTAATACACATAAATTCCTTAGAGACAATTTATTTTATTTTGTATAATTTAATTTATTTGTAACATATATTGTACATAAATTTTATTTTTCTGCACTCCTCTATATGAACTTTAATGATGCTAAATATCACGCTACTCCGTGCGCGCAATCTGCTTAAAAAAGGGTACAACATTTTTTCTTCACTTATTGATATACAGATTTTTTCCTTATACTTATTCAACTATACATTAAACGCATTTCATTTAATTAGGCGTAGCAGCGCACGGCTGGTATTAGCTACTTGAATATAAATGCACGAACAAATATTATGCCTTGTCTTAAACATTTGTGTGTTTTCGGTAGTTGCCTCAGAATTGAACTGTTGTTATGTACAGACAGAGATATTAAATGCTATTAGATTTGGCATCACTGTAGACATGTAGACATGTAAATAAAAGAAAGGAGGATAACGTTTATACATGACTGAGTACCTACTTATCATCTAGTCTGTGTTATTTAGTTAAACAAAAACTATGACTAAACGAAGTATCACAAAAACAGCATGCGAGATTCGTGGTGGACGACTCGGAATCAGGACAGGTTTATCTCCGCGAGTATTTCGTTTTTCTCTCCCAAAAACTCTATTCCACCACTTCTCCATACTCATGTCGTTTATATGGTTTATTTTATTTCGTCATTCTCGTATGTCACCTTCCTTCAGTAATACAACCTTTAACTCATCTCATTCCTCGACCTGGCATTAGGCTGACACGAGTATGGAGCGGTTTCAAGGGTCGGCACTTATCCCGAGTTTTACCAAGGCTTCAATATATATATATATATATATATATATATATATATATAAACCACTAACAAAATTGGAGAGTAGTTAGTTCAGAACTATCAGAAATCATAAAGTAAGAGAACAGCAGCATTCTCGATGTAGAAATCGCTCGTTTCTGTTTATGTTCTCAAGAAATGTAGCGTAATTTAATTATGGACACTCGGGGATATTAAAACGTCTTGGATATGGCATCAATGTTTGCTCCTAATCATGGATGAGACATGTAATGTACAATGGCTGTCTCCTCACCCCTATTCCTTGAGTCTTATTTATTATGCGAGCTAATAATGAAGCAATGAAAAAAAATTATATTAATAAATGTCAGAGTCAATGCTATATTTCGGACGCTTCCATAATGGATCTTATCTAATAATATATAAAAATGAATGTTTGTTTGTTTGTTCGTACTTTATGCGCGGCCATACCATTGATCCGATTGTGATGGGGCTTCTTGCAAAATGTTCAGGAGATTCCCGGGATAAACATAGGCTATAAGAGAGTTGTGTTACTCAACTCCTACACCCCTAAAAGTCGCCCTTTGTAGTGGAAAACGTTAAAAAAGTAGCTCTTTGGACGCTTAAATGGCTTACGCTGCCTAAACCATAATAAATACACAACATTAATGTACAGCATTTGAAATAATTGTTGGCGCACAGGTAATTTTCAAACCCCAGAACGAAGCCACTGCGTATGCCCAGAGGTCAGTTGTTTGGTTCACAAGTATACAACTATTTGAGAAACTAAAATCCGTTCTATTTTGTTGTGTGTCGTGCAATGGAAAATAATTTCGCATATATAAGTAGTGCGGTAAATGCTGTAAATAAAACAAAAAAAAAAAAAAACAAAGACAATTAATTGAGATACGGGCGAGAGAGAAAAAAAAAGCATGAAAGCGGGATCGAACACGCGACCTCCTACATGGAAAATAGAAGCCCCCTCCACTAGACCACAACCGCTCCCTGCTAGAATCCTGATCTCCAGTATTTCAAGTTCTAACGCGCGATTCACACGAGTAAACTAATTGCACAGTAGAGCTTCAATACGTTTCCCTTCTTCCTTCGAAGTGCATTTTTTTCTAAACACAACAAGCCACCTAAAGCTTAGCTCAGTGCTTAGTGGCTTGATTCGTTTGCAAGAGGTCACAGGTTCGATTTCCGGTGAGGTTATTTTTTTAATGGCTAATATGTTTTCTATTTTATTCTGCATGTCCATTCTTAAAGAAAAAAACGTACTAACTATTTGGAAGTATTACTATTTTTATTATTAATATTATTACTTACTTATTAATTAATTAATTAATTAATTTATTTATTTATTTATTTATTTATTTATTTATAATCAGGTTTACAGTGTAATAAAACATCTTTTTATGCCCAAACTTTTTTTAAATTTTTATCTTCTTTCTCCATTCTTTTCTATCTTCTCATTCCAATTCTTCCAGACTTAGCTCCCTCATACCTCTTCTTACATCATCTATCCATTTAAATCTAGGTCGATCTCTCTTTCCTTTTTCCAGGTTGAATCCATTTTAAAGATTCTCTGGGTAATCTTTTTCTCTGGCATCCTACGTATATGACTATACTATTCTAGTATATTATGTTATATAACAAAATGGCAGATCTGTAAAACATTTAAAATGTTGAATATTTTCGTAGTGCGTTTAATATCTGAACTATAATTACTAGTTGTATAGTTCTACATTCGTTATGTGAAATGTGTTCCGTTTTGCACCAAACGCTAAATGTGAAAATAAGCCAAGAACTGAACTAGAGAATATGTATTTCAGAGCTATATAAAAACAAACCGTTGCCGATGCATAGCTCTATTCTTTTTATAATCTCAATGCGTTTAATGACTCCGAGCTGCAAAATCACTATATTATCTTTGTAATTTGAGGAAGTTCTTGTCGTACGAGTAAATTCTGAACAGAAAACTCCTTCAGCCAACCATGCTTAAGCAACGTTACCCAGTTATATCCTCGCATTCCGTCAATGAGAGTTCAATAATTGAAGTATTAATTGCACCTGGACACAACTTCAAAAGAAGAACACAATTTATAAATATGTATTATTTTCTAAGCATTTTGCTGAAAATCTCACATTTTTAGCGCTAATAATTCTCGTCCTGTGTTGCGTTTGTCTTAACAATGAGTTTTTATGTATAAAGATCCATTTTGGGCTATTTTAACTTCGATAAATTCTTACACCCTAATAAATTTGGAATTTAACAATTTATATGTATATTTAGATTAAGTTTTACAGTTGGAAAACTCGTGATATCTTGAATATGAGTCTCAAATGCTATCATCTTTGGTATTTATATTATTGTTATTATTATTATTATTATTATTATTATTATTATTATTAGTACTATTATTACTATTTTCATCATCATCATCACCTGTTTAGCCCTTTCGGCTCTCCGATGCACAATATGCTATAGGTATTATTATTATTTTCTTCATCATCATCATCATCTGTTTATCCCTTTCGGCTCCCCGATGCACAACATGCTATAGGTCGTATTATTATTATTATTATTATTAATAATAATAATATTATTATTATTATTATTAATATTATTATTATTATTATTAATATTATTAATATTATTATTATTAATATTATTATTATTATTAATATTATTATTATTATTAATATTATTATTATTATTATTAATATTATTATTATTATTATTAATATTATTATTATTATTATTATTATTAATATTATTATTATTATTATCATAAGCATAATTTTGTTTGCAATTCCTTGTACGTTCCATTGGCATGTCGAACTTAGTGCTTTGGAATAGAAATATAATATACAGAACGAAGAAAACTATATTTCTAAGTTTTGTTACAAAGTACCGGTATTTTATTATGTGGGTCCGAAACCTGGACAATAAGTAGAAAACAAACCAACAAGCTGTTAGCAATAGAAATGGATTTTTGGAGGCGATCGACAAGAATTTCAAGAATGGATAAGGTCCAAAACAGATAATAAGGGAAATTATGCAATTGAAAAAAAAAACATATTAGGAAAAATATAAGAAAAACTTTTGAAATGGTATTGACATCTCATATGAATGGAAGAAGAGAGAATACCAAAGAAGATTCTTAATTGGAAAGCTAATGGAAGAAATGGAAGAGGCAGGCCTGGGGAACGATGGATGGATGGAGTGAAGAGAAGTTTGGAAGCTAGAGATCCGAGGGAAGAAGGTGCTTTAGACAGGAATCTCTGGCGACAAATCACTTTGGGTTGAGGGAGAAACACTGTATTGTGGAAAATTCCTAAATAAAAAATATTATTATTATTATTATTATTATTATTATTATTATTATTATTATTATTATTATTATTGCTGTTGATGTTATTGTTACGGAGCACTTCAATCATCTACAAAAGGAAAGATTAACTTTTGGAAAAGAGAGTGGGTGATTATTATTATTATTATTATTATTATTATTATTATTATTATTATCATCATTTTAAGTTATCTTACCTTTGCAATAAGTGAGTGTGATTTGTTTACTAACTTAGAGCGGGAAGTGTTGCAGTGAAAGGTCGAGACTAAAATTTAACCTTGAATTATCTTCACTTGCATAACCAATTACGCGCTTGCTTCACACTGCTACGATAAAATAACGAATCAAAAGTAAAATGCTGTTTGTGCCTATGTGAATGAAATTTAATGCAAGGAATTATTATAGTTTCCAAAACATACACACACATTTCAAATTGTAAATAAAATACACTGTTCATTATTGACTCTCTTATATACACATATTGCAAGTACTAATTTCTTAGTTTTGAAAAAAATGTATATTAATTTTCAATCCCAATTACCCAATAGTAAATACAACATATTGCCACCACAGACCTGCAGGAAACTATTAGCATTCAGTTACCACAATAGTGCACAATAAAGATACACCTCAGAGAATTCTGATTTTTTACTTAACTCAAGTTGACCGAAAAATGTACACATATAAAAGTTAAAAAACATAAAATTGCTACCTGAGATCTCAGTCGTCCTCAACTATACACATACATACATACATACATACATACATACATACATACATACATACATACATACATACATACATACATACATACATACGTACATACATACATACATACGTACATACGTACATACGTACATACGTACATACGTACATACGTACATACGTACATACGTACATACGTACATACGTACATACGTACATACGTACATACGTACATACGTACATACGTACATACGTACATACGTACATACGTACATACGTACATACGTACATACGTACATACGTACATACGTACATACGTACATACGTACATACGTACATACGTACATACGTACATACGTACATACGTACATACGTACATACGTACTACGTACATACGTACATACGTACATACGTACATACGTACATACGTACATACGTACATACGTACATACGTACATACGTACATACGTACATACGTACATACGTACATACGTACATACGTACATACGTACATACGTACACGTACGTACATACGTACTACGTACATACGTACATACGTACATACGTACATCGTACATACGTACATACGTACATACGTACATACGTACATACGTACATACGTACATACGTACATACGTACATACGTACATACGTACATACGTACATACGTACATACGTACATACGTACATACGTACATACGTACATACGTACATACGTACATACGTACATACGTACATACGTACATACGTACATACGTACATACGTACATACGTACATACGTACATACGTACATACGTACATACGTACATACGTACATACGTACATACGTACATACGTACATACGTACATACGTACATACGTACATACGTACATACGTACATACGTACATACGTACATACGTACATACGTACATACGTACATACGTACATACGTACATACGTACATACGTACATACGTACATACGTACATACGTACATACGTACATACGTACATACGTACATACGTACATACGTACATACGTACGTACGTACATACGTACATACGTACGTACGTACATACGTACGTACGTACGTACGTACATACGTACATACGTACGTACGTACATACGTACGTACGTACATACGTACATACGTACGTACGTACGTACGTACATACGTACATACGTACATACGTACATACGTACGTACGTACATACGTACATACGTACATACGTACATACGTACATACGTACATACGTACATACGTACATACGTACATACGTACATACGTACATACGTACATACGTACATACGTACATACGTACATACGTACATACGTACATACGTACATACGTACATACATACGTACGTACATACATACATACATACATACATACATACATACATACATACATACATACATACATACTACATATACATACACATACATACATACATACATACATACATACATACATACATACATACATACATACATACATACATACATACATACATACATACATACATACATACATACATACATACATACATACATACATACATACATACATACATACATACATACATACATACATACATACATAGTATTTTCCCAAGAGCAGAGCTTTTACTGCAAACTCAGCATTCTCCACTCACTCCTTAACTCAGCCTTCCTTTTTGTACCCGCATACAAACAATGTATTTTAATATTGCCTATCATCTTATGTATTTTTCTGCCTCTAACCTTCTTTCCGTTGACCATTCCTTCTATCGCATCCGTCAGCAGGCAGTTTCTTCATAGCCAGTGGCCAATCCAATTTATTTTCCTCTTCTTTATGAGTTCCAGCATTGTTCTTCCTTCACCCACTCTGTCTAGCACATCTTTATTATTTTTTTTATTTTATCTGTCCATTTTATGCTCTCCATCCTTATCCGTATCAACATCTCAAAAGCTTCCAGTCGTTTTTCCTCATTCCGTCGTAATGTCCAAATCTTTGCACCAAACAATGCTACACTCCACATAAAGCACTTCACTAGCCTCTTCCGTAATTCTTTTGCCAGAGGTCCGAACAAAATGCTTCTCTTCTTGTTAAAAGGTTATTTTGCCATTGCTAACCTCTACTTTACTTCTTGATAGTAGTTCATGTTACGACTGATAGTACAACCCAAGTATTTGAAGCTCTCAATTTCCTCAATAGCCTCATCATTAATCCTCGTGTCTATCTTCCTTGGTTTCCTTCCTATAATCATGAGCTTCTTCTATTGTATATTTATCTTCATGCCATAATCCTTGCATCTGTCATTTAGCTCCATCAGCATATATAATGTTGTAAAATATCAACAAGGCCTTTCGGAAAATATGTTTCATCTTCTGTTAAATGTTGGTACTAATATGTTTGTATATTTAACAACATTATATATTTGAGGACAACTAAGATCTCAGGTACCACTTTTTAATGATTTACTTTTACATAGTGATCTCAACGGTGTTTTGTTTAGAATTTTAAAAGTACTAACACATTATGTTGTTTGGTTGTGCTACTGTAAGGTTCGGGTGGCGTATGGCATGTAAACTATAGGCCAACCTATAAGTGTGAGGGTGAAATGGGATACAGAGAGAAAGAAAATAGGTTGTCTGAAGATGGAAACACACCTAAAACGGCTTTTGACTGGAATCACCAAGGATCACCTTAAGGGAGACAACGGGCGAAAATTGACAATTTTTTGTTAAAATTCGCGATTGTTTCTATTTTGCAGGGAAAAAAAATTATTGCCGAAGTTTCATGAACCTATGACACTTAGAACACAGTATAATGACGTCATATTTAAATGGCTGCGCTTTTTAATTTCCCATTATAGGGGCTTTAGCTACAATTGCAATATTGAAGTTTATGGATATTGCTTGCTGGTTCTGTCAAGTTTAGTATACTGTCTCATTCTTAATTCTCCCGGTATCTGCTCAGACGTTTTATATACTATTTTCAAGTTACTATCCTTGACATGCATGAAAACTTTAAAATCATTTGTTTTCTTATTTTTATATAAAATTTTTTATATCAAAATTTGTCTTCTCCTGTAATTTTTACAATATTGGTCTGAAATGTTTACAGGATATTCTGGACACTCTAGTTAATGAAATGAGATAGTTATAATTTTGATATTCGTAAATTTTAGAAGTGGTAGGTCATGCACAGGTGATATATTTTGCATAACGCAAATGATAGGGAAAAAAGAGCTACTAACAGAGATATACATTTGCTTTTCGTCGATGTAACCAAGGCATATGATAGTATTCCTCAAAAAAATGTTATGGGGAACTTTAGACAATTCTAACATAACCAAAATATTGCTATAAAAACATTATACAAACGATCTATTTCGAAAATAAAAATTGGAAATCATATAACAGAGGGATTAACTATTACAAAAGGTTTAAGGCAGGGTTGCAGTTTATCTCCAACTCTATTTAAATATTTAACTTCAAAGAATACTAAGAGACTGGAGGAAAAAATGTCAAAAAATAGGCATACCTATCCAAAATACACATGTATATTCACTAAATTTTGTAGACGGCCAGGTATTAATAGCACTCGTCCACGATGACATAGAATATATGACAAAAAAAACTAAAAGAAGAATATGAAAAAAGGGGACTTTATAAACATTGAGAAAACTGAATATCTGTGTATAGGAGAAGAAATGGAAAATATAAATTTCAACAATCGAGAAGAACTAAAACCTAGTATTGAATGCACTTATTTAGAAACAAAATTAGACCATTCAGGCAATAACACAGTGGAAATTAAAAATAGAATCACACAAACAAAAAAGGCAATTAATGCTTTAAACTCTGTTTGGTGGAGCAAAAGTATTACAAAAAATAGAAAATTACAAATATATCAAACCATAATTCAGAGCATTTTAACAATATGGTGCTGAAGTCTGCCAAATTCCTACCAGGGAAATGAAAAGAATTTTAAGTACAGAAATTGATGTTTTAAGAAGATCAGCTGAAAAATCTAGAATGGATAGAATACGAAATAAAGAAATAAGGGAAATTATGGGTGTACAAGAGGAGCCGGACATCATAGACATAAAAAAGACAAGATTACAGTGGTCAAAAAATGCCAGAGCAAAGATTGCCTAAAATGTTTATGGAATGGATCCCAATGTAAATGAGGAAGAGAGGAAGACCGAAGAAAACTTGGATAGAAGGGGCGGAAGCGGCTATGAATGTCAGAGGATTGGAGGAAGATCAATGGATGGACAGAGAGGAATAGCGTTTGGTTTTCGGAAGACGGCGACAGCTGCCATGATACCGGATGATAATGATGATGATGATGATGATATTAATAATTTATCAAAATGAAAAATATATATATATATAATAATCTATACCAAAAAAAAATATAATAATGTCGAGTACATTTCTTTTTTTCATCTCTGCTCAGAAAATAATGGAAAATATTAATTGAATGTGTTATTATATACATCTTATTGAACCTAAATATATATTTTTAAACATTTTACCTCAGACATGACAACGGAGATAGATTTAAAAAAAGCGTATTTTGTTAAAACTAAAATTGAAGTAATTTAAAAACTATTGATAGATTTTTTTTAGATTTATTTATTTAGCCTGAAACGTACACATTGCATTATTTGTACCAAACATCAATACACATATCCAAAATGAAGTTTCTATCTATAAAATTGTGGAAAATAGGAATTTCACCCATTGTCTCCTTAACACCAAAAATATCATTGTATAGTACAATCAGAATTGTGGCATAAGAGTTATGGAAGAGTTGGTAGATAATCAAGGAATTAACAAATAAATATAATATACTGGTGTGCATTTATTAAGGCATTATGCTTTCCAGGATACGACTACTATGACAGTATATGACATCTGTAATGTGTGTGTGTATATATATATATATATATATATATATATATAGCCCACCGCTGTGGTCTCAAGGTAGCGTGCTGCCTTGTCACATAGCGGGCCCAGATTCGATCCCCGGTCGGGGCAGTTTTTCTGGGTGGGGTTTTTATCGGGGTTTTTCCTCACCTGTAAGACAAATGTCAGGAAAACTTTAAGGCCCAAACGGTCCCCGATTTAATATGGTCATCATCATCATCCTTATCATTATTATCATCATCCTTCACCGGTATGGAAAGCAACGGGAAGCTACCACACCTACAATTCCCTAGTAAAGCTGCAAGCATAGCATGAAAATGCTATGATTGCAGTGAAGGAACTGCCTTCGGGCAAAATTACTATGGATATATATATATATATATATATATATATATATATATATATATATATGAAAACAAAAAGTTGGACACAGAAAAAACACAATAAATACAATAAAACTTTGAAACAAAATGGGTGCTTATTGAGATTAGAAAATTATCATAAGTAATGCCACGAGTGATTTCCAAATTATCGATAAATTCACGACTCACGAAGTGAGGAGTGAATTTATCTAAAGAATTTGGAAATCAAGAGTGGCATTTGTTAGGACTATTTAACGAATAAAATTAAGCTGTTTACTCACAAATCATTATTTAACTACAGTTATTTTAAAATATTTATATATTTAATGTAAACGGCGATGTTTGAAAACAAATGAGAAACGATAGGTACGCTTCTACTGCTTCTTTTGTTTATCACTGCAACCAGATCATACTATTTATTGCCAAAGGAACGCAATATTGTAAGGAGGAGCTTTCTTTAATATGGTAATTATAACACTGATAAATATTTGGTGAAACACGACTCTGATTGGTTGTAAAACAGAAATCATTGAAACGTGATTGGTCATTGACTTCCATTTGGGGCATGAGTTAAATAGTCATAAGTAATGCCACGAGTGATTTCCAAATTATCGATAAATTCACGACTCACGAAGTGAGGAGTGAATTTATCTAGAGAACTTGGAAATCGAGAGTGGCATTTGTTAGGACTATTTAACGAATAAAATTAAGCTGTTTACTTACAAATCATTATTTAACTATAGTTATTTTAAAATATTTATATATTTAATGTAAACGACGATGTTTGAAAACAAATGAGAAACGATAGGTGCGCTTCATCTGCTTCCTTTGTTTATCACTGCAACCTGATCATATTATTTATTGCCAAAGGAACGCAATATTGTAAGAATGCTCTCTAGTGGAGAAAAAATGAAACACATCAAACTGTATATTAATACATTTCTGATGTCGTATGATGTAAATATGACAATTATATGTTTCTGGATTATTACCTGGGGGAAAAAATGCATTTAACAAAGTGCAAACAGTGGTTTCTTTTTTTGGTAGTATAATCAATTGCTACAAATGTTTTTATATATGTGTTGACATTCATGCACTATATATACAATATGGTAGCCGTATTTCTCACAGGCTCAGTTACTGCAAAATAATGGCCAGACCTGTTCAGAATATTAAAAAGGAGGAGCTTTCTTTAATATGGTAATTATAACACTGATAAATATTTCGTGAAACACGACTCTGATTGGTTGTAAAACAGAAATCATTGAAACGTGATTGGTCATTGACTCCCATTTGGGGCATGAGTTAAATAGTCATAATTAATGCCACGAGTGATTTCCAATTTATCTAAAGGATTTCAAAATCAAGAGTGGCATTTATTTAATGAATAAAATAAGCTGTCTCCTCAAAAACCATTATTTAAATATAGTTACCGATATTTTAAAATATTTATATATTTAATGTAAACGGCAATGTCTGAAAACAAATCAGAAATGTGAGGTTATGTATTTGCAACTTGATCATATTATTTATTGTCAAATAGGATCGCAATATTGTAAGAATGCACCCTAGTGGAGGCAATAATGAAACACATCAAACTGTATATTATCATCAACATTATAATATATACCGGTATATTTTTTACTAAACTCAGCAACATCAATGAATCTGTTCATTATTTGCTATAGCCAATGTATTTGTTGGAGAAAAATAATGTTCTGAGCTATTCAGAATATTAAAAAGGAGGAGCTTTCTTTATCACAAAAGCAGGAGCTGATAAAGAGAAATCGATAAAGAGCTAGGTGAAACACGACTCTCATTGGTTGTAAAACAAAATTCATTGAAACGTGATTGGTCATTGATTACCATTTGGGGCTGAGTTAAACAGCCCTCTAATGTATGTGTATTTGCGGTTGCTACATTAATACTTAAACTAAGTTAGATATTTAATAGATGAAACATTTTTTTACATAGCCTATCAATGGGGATCAGTCTATTGCTTTTGCGGTCAGAGTTTCTAGTTTCAATTTATGATATCCCATTACCGATTCCCTGTCAGACCACATTTTTTTCCTTACAGGGAATTATATAGATCTGAAATTTAGGTTAAGTTTAAATTTAAAGATTCCTGCGTCATACTCGAGTAGTTTAAGACACCATCCCTTACTATAGAGGTACATTACTTACGCTGGTTCGAGCCTCTATGGAGTAAGAGATTTTCTCAGTTTTTCGTCCAATATGAGACCGGTACCATCCAGCATCATAAGAAATTGGTGTAGTTAAAATAATTAAGGTTCCAGATTGAATAAAAACACGCTGTCCACATGTCATCCTATTCTGGCCAAATAATCGTCCACTTCTGTGGTTAACACATGTGGATGTGATGCCAGCAGCAGGTTTGAAGGTTAAGTTCCATCAAAATAGTGTCGCGCCATGGAGTTTTTAGGTTTAAGGACTCTCCTGATGCTCCATTATCATTTATGACCCATCTCATCATCGAGGTACTATCTCCTCCTTCCAGGCGTCCAAACCTCATAAGTGAGTTACAACTCCGTTAGTGCCAGGAGAGAATGCCAGAAATGTCGTAAGATATCCTGGTGGCATTGTAAAAAAGAAGTCAGTAGATAATTAATAATTATTTATTTATTGCTGGTTGGATGTAAGTATTATCATAAAAATAAATATAATAATTAAACTGGCAGAGTCCTCTGTTGTAATGTCAGTTTTGAAAGTTAGATATAGTAGCATTAATAAAATAGAGAAGATTAAAACGGTTTTGATTATATTCAACAAAATAATGAACAAATAATGGTTAAAGAGGATTATTGAAGTAAAATAGGTGGTAGATATAGATGGAGAAACATATAATGTATTTATGATGTGGAAGAACGCCTACAGCAGTTACGAATGCAAATATGGAGGAAGAAAGTAATAATGAGTTGGCAGATGCATTACACAAGTTGAGTATAGACTTAAATGACAGCAATGCTGAAGAAAAGGAATATGAATGTAAGTTATGAATTTGCCACTATTCTGATTACTAAGCTCTAGCTTATTTAAGATTTGTTGGGTTGGCTTTTTTTATTTATTAACGCATGCTTTATTAAATATATTATTATTTACTTACTTACTTACTCACTGGCATTATCGAACCCGTAGATTCATGGCCGCGCGGACATAAGCTCTCCATACATCCCTATCCTGAGCTAATGCTTTCCAATCATTCCCTGTATAATCTACTTCCCTCAAATCATAGTTAATGTTATTCTCCCACCTCATTCTTGGTCTAACAACTGGCCGTTTTCCCTCTGGCTTTCCTACAAGAAGCTTCCATGCATGTCTTTCATTCCCCATACGTGCAACATGTCCTGCCCATCGCAGCCTACGAGACTTAACTGTTCTTATTATATCTGGCTTCCTATAAAGACCACATAGTTCATTGTTATGTAGTCTTCTCCATTCACCTGTCTGTTCATATCTCTTTGGTCCAAAAATTTTCCTAAGTACTTTTATTCTCAAATACCCGTAATCTCCTTTCCTCCCTTAAAGTAAGAGTCCATGTTTCGCACCCATATAATATAACTGGTAGAATAATAGTTTTATATATTTTCAGTTTAACGTTTTTTGAAAGGAGTTGGGACATCAAGAGTCTCTGCAATGCATAATAGCACGCATTTCCAGAATTGAGCCTATGTTTAATTTCTTTGTGCATCTCATTCCTATTTGTGATTATTGTTCCTAGGTATTTGAATTCAGCCACTTCCTCAAAATTTCCCTCATTTGTCATTAGCTGTCCATTTCCATTATATAATGTGTTTCTACATGTGACCATATATTTAGTTTTATTGATATTTACTTCTAGTCCTAATTTCTTAGTGTTACTCAATAGTGTGTGCGTGTTGTCCTTTAGTATCTCCTCGCTATCGGCCAATAGTACTACATCATCAGCATAAACTAACAGCTTATTAATACCATTGAGTTGTAAGCCTTCCTCATTCTCTAAAGATTTAATGGCATGCTCTAGTACAAAATTAAATAGTAGAGGAGATAGTGCATCTCCTTGCTTCAACCCATTCTGGATTTCAAAAGTGTCTGAAAACAGTTTGCCTACACGCACCCTACTCTTTGTGCCATTTAGACACATTCGTATAAGTCTAACTAACTTTTAGGAATTCCGAACTCCAGCAGGATACTATATAACTTCTCCCTCTTAATTGAATCATATGCTTTTTGAAGTCTACATATAGTTGATGTACAGTACCATTATATTCCCATTTCTTTTCTAAAATCTGTCTTACAGCCTACTAAAAATCTGATCTGTTGTAGACCTGTTTCTTCTAAATCCACATTGATGATCTCCTAGAATCGCATCAATATAGGGAGTAAGTCTGCTGACTAATATATTTGTTAGAATTTTGTACGAAGTTGAAAGTAATGAGATGCCCCTATAGTTGTTGCAATCAGTTTTATCTCCTTTCTTATAAATTGGTACGATAATTGATTCCTTCCATTCATCTGGAAGAGCTTCTTTTTCCCAAATCATACTAAGCAACCAGCGTATCTTGTCCATCAATTTTTCTCCCCCTGATTTTATCAGTTCTGCTGGGATCTCATCTGAACCTGATGCTTTATACATCTTCAATTTTTCAATCACCATTTCAACCTCTAATGCACTTGGTTCTGCGACTAGCATTTCTGCTGTCTGTAAATTATCCTCCTCAATGTCCTGTTCTGTATATGTACATTTAATAGCTGATTAAAGTAACTTTTCCATACATTTAATATAATCCTGGAATCTGCAATCATATCCCCATTTTCATTCCGAATTATGTTTGTTCTAGCCTGAAACCCTCTCTTCTCCATACTAATTCCCTGATATAATTCTCTAATGTTCCTATTTTTTGCGTTCATTTCAAGATCATTAATCTTCTCTCTCAAATATTCCCTCTTTTTACTCTTTAGTAATTTGGTGGTTTCCCATCTAATACTACCCAATTGCTCTAAATTTACCTCATTTGGCTCGTATAACCATTTCATTTTCGCTAGCTTTCTTTTCTTTACAATGTAGGCACATTCCTCGTCAAACCATTTTTATTTATAATAATTTATTAATAAATCAAGTTTATTAATCTTGGACCAAAATTACTACTGTGATTTAAGCATTGAGTTGTATAACATTTGTGTTCAATTTAGGTTTTATATGAATAAATAATAATAATAATACCAATAATAAATAATAATTTATTTTAGCTGACATAGTTAAGACCATAAGGCCTTTTCGTCCACCAAATCAACGAATAATAAAATCAAATAAAAATTAAAAACTTTTTTTTTAAATTTCAAAATATAGACTAAACAGAGCACAATGCTGATGTGGTCTAATATTAGCCACCACTGATTAAACATGAAATATAAACAAAATAAAGTTAGAAAAGCTTCCTAGATGAGTATTTATAGATATTTAAGAAATGTTGAATATACGGTAGTTGTTATGCAGGTAGTATTTTCCATTGCGTGGGACATAACATCAGTTAATTTGGATTTAAATAAATGTAATGATTAAATTATGATGACTATTTAACTCATGCTCCAAATGGGAGTCAATTACCAGTAACATTTCAATGATTTTTTTTATTTACAACCAATCACAGCCATTTTTCACCTTGATTTTATCAGTTTAATGTTATTACTGTAAAATCAAGCTCCTCCTTTTTTAACACTCTGAATAGATCATAGCATTATTTTACAGTGACTCCAGCACTGTCAGTCATTTGGTGTGAGTCTTATGGTACCGGCCTTTTCAGGCCTTGACCCAATCTTTATTGTGCTTATCTTGAAGTTTTTCTGCAATTAAAATTTTGAGCTGAAAAAAATGGTATTCTCCCAGCTGGTTTCTGATGTGTCCTTGAAGATGTGATATTTTACTCTTCTTGTGTTTTGCTTATGCTTCTTGGTCTTAAAGATGTTCTTGAAGTAATCTTTTCTGGATTTATTTAAGGACTTGAAGTTACCAGACTTGTAAGTAACATTACAGTGGTTTTTAGGAGTTCTGGATTCATGAGGATTTTAGATAGGAGGGATAGGAGTTAGGTTTTCAGGGTTTATGGTTGTAGGAGTTGTTGGATTTTCCATTTTTGGTGCTGAAGTGTTGACCTTTGATGTTTCAGGCTTTGTTTGTTGTTTAGTTTTTGATGTATGTTGCGGTCTAGAGCTTGCATACTTCTTGTAGACTGGGCGTTGTCTGTAGCTTGCAGCGTGAGTTTCGTTGCAGTTTGTGCATTTTAGGTTAGTTTCCGTGCATTCTTGTACACTATGATTGCCAGCACATTTCACGCATTTCTGAGTTCTAAAGCAGCATGCAGACAGGTGTCCGAAGCCTTGACAATTATAGCACTGGATTCCTACTGCTGGTGTTTTGTAAGTCTCTAGTTTGATTTTTACATTGAAGATATCTGTAAGTTGAGCAATTTTTGTCTTGAAGTCTGCATTTTGAATGAAGGTCAGAATCCAAACTGGAATGGCATTCTTGAATCTGGATCCATTTTGATAACTAGTTTTTTGAAGTTGTCTTACATTGACGATTTGGTGACCTTTGTCTAGAAGTTCTTGCCTGATTTCTTCTGCTGTTATTTTTGTTGGAAGTCCTTTAAGAGTGATTCTGTGTGTTCTTGTTCCTTTGTTTTACATATGCGTATGAAACGATGTTTGAGTGTCGTGAAGTACGAGTTTAGCACGTTCGAATGAGGATTTAGTTTTTGCATAAATTTTAAGTTGGTCTTTGGTGTATTTCATTGTGATGTCTTTATTTTCTCCTACAGCAATGTGAGTTAATTGGAAGGCATTTATGTTGCTAACGTCTGCGACAATTGGCGGTGGTAAGTCTGGAAATTTCTCTAGATATACAAATCTATTATTAATCTCTATCATATTTGTTTTGTCTATTATGGCATTTTTGGCTATGTGTTTTGTCTTAGGAAGAATGAAGAGTCCATCCTTTTCAGTGACTTTAAGTGCGTTCGATGTCTTTGTTTCCTTTTCAGTTGTTCCATTTTGAACAGCTGACTCTTGCCTCGATCTGCGCTGTTGATGTCCAGCATTTGAGTCTTCAGGTTTCTTCTGGTCTTTCTCTGCTCTCGGTCTTAAGATCATTCTAGAAGTCTCGATCAGAATAAATGATGTGGCTACCAGATTGTATATATAGTGCACGAATGTAACCTTATCGTGCTTGCGGGAGATAATATAAGAATATTTGTAACAATTGATTATACCACAAAAAAAAAAGAAACCACTGTTTGCACTTTCTTAAACGTTTTTTCCCCCCCCCCCCAGGTAATAACGTTCCAGAAAAGTATTATTGACATATTTACATCATAGCACATCAGAAATGAATTAATATACAGTTTGATTTGTTAAATTTTTTCTCCATTAGGCTGTATTCTTACAATATTGCGATTCTTTGGCAATAAATAATATGATCTGGTTGCAGTGATAAGTGAAACATACGTTTCTCATTTGTTTTTAAACATCGCCGTTTGCATTAAATATATAAATATTTTAAAATAACTATATTTAAATAATGATTTGTGCGTAAACAGCTTAATTGTATTCGTTAAATAGCCCTAACAAATGCTACTCTTGATTTCCGAATTATCTAGATAAAATTCACTCCTCACTTCGTGAGTCGTGAATTTATGGATAATTTGGAAATCACTCGTGGCATTACTTATGAAAAAAGTTTTTCTCTTCCACCTATACTTTATGGAAGCGAAACATGATCTTTTACTTTAAGAAAGGATACAAATAACGATTATTTAAGAATGAAGTGCAGAGCAAAATATTTGTATCAGAGACACGGACAGAGAGATGAATGAAGAACTCAACATGACTGTGAGCTACTTATCTCTGTGGAAAACCGGATTTAATAGTTATGTTTCGTACACTGCGATGGACAGGGTAGTGGCACGAATGGGGATTGAAAGAGGAACATGGAAACTTTTCGTAGAGAAACCAATGGGAAAGCGCCCAGCAGGTAGATCAAGAATGAGGTTGCAGAGTATTATTAACCATGATTTGATGGAGATAAATTACACAGGCAATGATTAGTAAACATTAGTTCAGAAATGTAATGAGAGCCTGAATTCGCGCAGTAATTAATACCCAGTTCTATAGTATCAGTGTGTTTTAGTCAATTAGATTGGAAAAAGGTTAACCTAAATTACATGCTAAAAGATGAATTAGTGTTTACATTTTTACATATCAATTTGCGAATAAATTATTATCTATTTATTGCTTGTTAGATACATTTCTTGCCAGTTTTGAATTTACGAACATTAATTTTCATATTAGAGTTATATCACTATTGAGTAACACTAAGGAATTGGGACTGGAAATAAATGTCAACAAAACTAAATATATGGTCACACATAGAAAAACATTATATGATGGAAATGGACAGCTAATAACAAACGAGGGAAATTTTGAGGAAGTGGCTGAATTCAAATACCTAAGAACAATAATCACAAATAGGAATGAGATGCACAAAGAAATTAAACATAGGCTCAATTCTGAAAATGCGTGCTAATATGCATTACAGAGATTCTTGACATCCCAACTCCTTTCAAAAAACATTAAACTGAAAATATATAAAACAATTATATTACCAGTTATATTATATGGATGCGAAACATGTACTCTTACTTTAAGGGTGGAAAAAAGCTTACGAGTATTTGAGAAATAAAGTTCTTAGGAAAATGTTTGGACCAATGAGAGACGACCAGACAGGTGACTGGACAAGACTACATAACAGTGAACTACATGGTCTTTATAGGAAGCCCGATATAATAAGAAAACAGTTAAGTCTCGTAGACTGCGATGGGCGAGACATGTGGTACGAATGGGGAACGAAATATGTGCTTGGAAGCTTCTTGTAGGAAAGCCAGAGGGAAAACGCCCAGTTGGTAGACCGATAATGAAGTGGGAGAATTAACATTAACTATGATTCGAGGGAAGTAGATAATACAGGGAATGATTGGAAAACATTAGCTCAGAATAGGGATGTATGGAGAGCTTATGTCCGGGCGGCCAGGTACCTACGGGTTCGATAGTGCCAGTGAGTTAGTTAGTTAGTTATTAGAGTTATATAATCTTGTACCAAAATTACTACTGTGTATAAACGTTCAGTTATGTGATATTTGCGTTAAAGTCATCATCATCATTATCATCAGCATCAAGGATTAGATCCTAAGGTCTATTCTGATCTCATGTCAGAATTTGTCTGTCCATCTTTTACTGAGTCTTCCTACATCTCTTCGTTCTACTGAAGAATCTGTTTCGGGATTCTGATGTTATCAATTCTATCGATGCGGTCCACCCATTCGTCTCTGTTTTGCTCAATTCTATCTCTAATAGCTTCAACATATTTAGTTCTTAGACGAAAATATTGGAAGAGTCATATACGAGTAGAAAGAATGGAAGAAAACCGGCTTGCAAAAAGAGCTAAAGAAGATAGACCAATGGACGGGAGAAGAACAAGAGGAAGATCAGCCAAGAGATGGGATAGATAGTGAATGCACATCCAGTACGTCTTCCTCCGAGGAGTGATTTTGGAAATAAACAGGATGAAAATCCTACAAATTAAGTTTAAGAAGAAGAATAAGAAGATATTTAGTTCTGTTCGTATATCTTCAATTCGTTTCCTATCTGCTATTGTGTACTTAGACACGCCCCTCGAAAACCTCATTTCTGAAGTTCCTATTCTTCCTTTCTGGTTCTTGGTTAAGACCTAGTGTTCCTATCCGTATAGTAGTTAGTGTTGGAACCGCCATTTTTATTGAGTTAAAGTATTATATGAATTTGGTGATTAAAAAAACTCTACAATCGTGTCTGTATGAATTTCGTCAAGCTTTAAATTCTCGAAAGGAAGATATACATTAAAGTTTGGTAGCCTAATAACATGACTGTTGATATGCACAGAGGTAATTTAAAAATGTGTATTTGAAATTTTGTTTTCATGTTTAAAAATATTATTTCTATGAAAGAACAATAATGGTATGAGAGTAGTAAGTCAATTACACTGAACTACATAAACAATGCGAATTCCTCAGCAAGTCGAAAATGATTATCTGATTTTGCTAGTTTATGGAATGTAATTTAATTAGCAGGTTTCACAATGTTTCACAACATCTTCATGAGCCCAATTAATCTACTGTCATTCTCCTCCACATCTCTCCATCATTCCAAATACCATCGTCCATTCCTTTTTTCCTCATGCTGCTCAAACCACCGTCAATCCATGTGAATTTTGGCCGTCCACTTCTTCTTCTTCTTCTACCAAGTGGCGCACATCCTAGTATTATTCTTGGGAATCTGTCTTCTGTCATTCTTTTAACATGACCATTTTAATGTTTGCTTTTTATGAAATCTACAATTGAAGTTTGAACATTCATATTTTGTTTAATTACACTGTTTCTTATTTTATCTCCTCTAGACATTCCAGCTAAACGCCAAAATTTCTGGATAATATAATTTACTTATTGCTCTAGATTTTAATCCCCATGTTTCTACACCGTATGCCATTACACTCCTTGTTATCGTATTAAAAAAAATAGAATATATTCTGATTCCATAAAACACGATTTAATACTGATATTGCAGACTTGCCCTTATCTACTCTCTCGATAATTTCAGCATCATTACTTTGGACTGCACTTATTTTTATCCCTGTATGTAATTTATAGGCCTATATATATTTTGATTATTAAATTGTGTAGTAGGCTATAGTGTTACATTGCTATAAACCAAACATGATACTGTTAGAACGATTTTTTTAATTTCGAGTTTCAGGTAAACTCTTACTTCTAATGGTTTGATTTCGCTGATTTGTTAGAATACCTTCCACTTTTTTTTATTTCAATGGAATATACAGAATTTAATTGAGAAATACGGAAATTTGCGACTGCTAGAGAGATTTATAAACTTTCGATTGAGGTAAGTTCCTCTTAATGGTTCGAGTTTGCTGGTTAACGAACTCGACCTTACTTTTTTTTAATTGACTGCTACATATCGAGTTTATTATCCCAAAAAAATGCAGCAGCTAGAACATTAACAGATATATATCCATATATATATATATATATCCATTTATTTATTTATTTATTTATTTATTTATTTATTTATTTATTTATTTGTGTCATGGTTATTTTCAATATCTACTAGGTAGGAACGATGAAAATGTGTAAAACGTTTAAAAAATATGTTCATGAGAACAATCTAAATAGTTTGATTCCTTCGAATTTCGCTAATAACTCACTCTACAATACTAACACATGCATTTTTCAAGAACGAAGAGGAATTGTTCTGACTATTTAACTCATGCCCCAAATAGGAGTCAATGATAAATCACGTTTAAATGAATTTTGTTTTACAACCAATCACAGTTGTGTTTCACCTCAATAATTATCGGAATTTTGATTACCAAAATAAAGAAAACCCATCCTTTTTAATATTCTGAACAGGACAGAGCATTATTTTGCAGAATTCTAACAGATACGTTGAATATAGCAAACAATGAATAGATTCCTTCGTCCTACACATTTGATAATAGTGTGTTTAATAATTGTGTTTTTAAATACTGATTTTACTGAGTTGTTTCTGAAAAAATGAATTAATAACTATAATGTTGATTATAATATACAGTTTTATGTGCTTCGCTTTTTCTCCTCTAGGGTGCATTCTTACAATATTGCAATCTTATTTGGCAATAAATAGTAAGATCAAGTTGCAGTGATGAAGAAATGAAACATAACCAAACATATCTCATTTGTTTTCAAACATCGCCATTTGCATTAAATATATAACTATTTTAAAATAACTATATTTAATTAATGATCTGTGAGTAAAGAGCTTAATTTTATTATATTGATATCCAAATCCTCTAGATAAATTGGAAATCACTCGGCATTACTTATGATAAAATGGTCATGGTCTGGTGAAATGACTTGTTATGCGGAAAGACGCATTTTCAAAGACCACCCGGTATTATGATAACGTTACTGAAAAAATGCATTTTGAACAGGAAGTGCATTTGGGTTCAAGGTTGTTTTAGCAGTTACATCGTGTTATCAGTTTAATTACAATATGTTGTCACACAGCTGATAAGTTGAGAAAAAATCCATGTTTATTCTTCAATTTACGTGAGGTAAATGTGGAAGTTATGTAATTATGACTATTGGCCTCGTTTTGTGCATAATAGCAAATGTCCCAGAATGTTAATAATACACGTGAGTGAGCGAAAATGTCGGCGGGAACTGCTTAAACTCAGCGTATTACTCTTCTTCTTTCTTAGCACTACAAGTCCTATCAGTTTGACCTCGGCTTCCTTTAAGAAAAAAATGCCCATTCTTGTCTATTCAATTCATTACTTCTCCACCTCTTATCCCCCATCAATCTAAAGTCCTCCTCCTTGTCATCCATCCGTCACAATCTCGGTCTTCCTGTTTTTCTCTTTCATTCTGGTTTCTCATTCAAAATGTTTTTGACTATCCTTGTATTACTCTACAAGTTGAATTTATGATACGATTTAGCTGTTTGTGGAATACATATTTCTTTTGTTAAAACAATCGTATATATATTAAATTAGCCTATGTTAAAAATATAACGACCGATAGATGGATTATTTAATTATTGCTTTGAAATAATCCCCACTCCTAATGGTCGGATTTCGCTGATGTTTGGAGAACGCTAATTTTTATTTTATATCAATAGCATATATCATGTGTTGCGAAAAATACAAACGTATGGCGAAATAGAATATGATGTATAATAAGGCGATAGCGAGAAGAACACTGCAGGGTCTCTTGTCCCAACTTTTCCCAAGAAACATTAAATTGAATAAATAAATAAATAAATAAAACTCTTACTCTTCCGGTCATATTATATGGGACTAAAACATAGACTCTTACTTTACGGGGGAAGAAAATATTACGATTATTTGAGAACAAAATTCTTAGGAAAATTGAACCAAAGAGAGATGAACAGACAGATGAAAGCAGAGTCTAGATATCAAAGTACTACGTTATTTTTATTTTATTTTAATTATTTTTTGCAAAATCCCCCGGTTTTGTCTTTCAACATTCCTGGTGTTCTCTCCTGGCATGGCGTACTTGTAACCCATGTCTGAGGTTGGAGCGCCTGGAAGGCGGGGTTACGTTGTCCCGATGATATGATGGGTCATGATGATGATAGTGGAGCGCCCGAAGAGTCCCTAATCCTAAGCTTAATCTAGATGAATATTAATGATGATGATTGCGATGGCCATATGATTTCGGGGACCGTTTGGGCCTTAAAGTTTTCCTGACATTTGTCTTACAGGTGAGGAAAAACCCCGATAAAAACCTCACCCAGAAAAACTGTCCCGACCGGGGATCGAACCCGGGCCCGCCGCGTTACATGGCAGCACGCTACCTCGAGACCACAGCGGTGGACTACATTATTTTTATAGGAATCTAGATATAATAGGAACAGTAAAGTCTCATAGACTGCGATGGGCAGGATATGTGGCACTAATGGAGACTGAGAGGGGGGCATAGATTCTATTTGTATGAATATAAGAGGGAAAACGCCAATTTGGTAGTTAGAATGATGTGGGAAAACGCCCAGTTGATAGACCAAGAATGAGGTGGGAGAATAACATTAACTATGATTTGAGGGAAGTAGATTATACAGGAGATGATTGGAAAACATTAGCTCAAGATAGGGATGTATGGAGAGCTTATGTCCGCACGGTCATGAACCTCTAGGTTCGATAGTGTCAGTGAGTTAGAACAATTTTTAAAATTTCACTTCATGTCAACCACCATTCCTAATGGTCCGATTTTGTATCTGTTTCTTAAATGATTTAGTTCCGAAATAATAAAAATTGCAATCGCAAGAGCGTTAACACACACACGCATATATATATATATATAATAAACGATCACTACAGATCTCAGAAGTCCTTGGAGTAATAGAAAGTTAATGCTTCCACCTTTCTAGACCATCGCCACGAGATATCAGCCGATATTTCAGCCCTGCGTATCCGCCGCCTTTACCCCCATAACAACCCTCTGGTACTCATCTTCGTTAGAGGCTGAGTTTAAAACCAGATCCTCACCGAGACACGAACCCCCGACCTTCTGGCTTGTAACGTACCACACCCTTCAGATCACCATCTGTTTCGATCTATGTTCCATTTTTCCGTGCAATTTCTGAAACTAAACTTTGAAAACACTGAAGCTGTTGAAATGAGCCTCAGTGAATTCTTCGCATATAAATGAGAGACTGGTACTATCGCGGGATAATAAATTGCGATGAAAGATGGCTTAACATCATAGAATCTAACAGTCTCTAATTTCAAGTATAATTTCTTGTAAGAAAACCTTCCAAATAACATTTTTGTTTAAAAAGACATCACTTATGGGACAATATCTGTATTCGTCATGATTGTTTTCGGTATTTACGAAGTAAGATCGATGATAAAAAAAAGTTCAAAATATTTTCATAAAAACAACCTAATTCGCTAAAAGAACAGTTATTCCCAATAATATCAAATTTTACTTAATAGAATACTCACGTCAGATATGTTAATAGTTAGAGAATATGGTATTATCGCCTTACTATGATGGTTGTCAAAACAGCTCGCTTTGTTTCCCCGCAACTGTTATATAAAATTAAATACAAAGATGCCGACTACCGCCACTATAATAATTCTGCATGTTAATCATTGTCAAGCATTGTCGCGCGGCACCCTCTTTTGTATAAACGGACAACCATCATAGTGAGGCTACAATGTTACAATTGACTTGTTAATACGGAGCAAAGAAGTAGGGGTATTTGCAGTAGGGACGTATGCTTAACTTATCGTTAGGAATGGATTTTCATGCATTCGCATTATCTCTCCCAGGACTTAAATATATATACTTTATCCATTATCTATATGAATCATCTTTTTTTTAAGTTTCTTAAACATTATTTTTGGCATTATCGCCTTATCATGATTGTTGTCCGTTTATATAAAAGCGGGTGCAGCGCGACAATGCTTGACAATGATTAACATGTGGAATTATTATAGTGGTGGTAATCGGCATCTTTGTATTTAATTATATGTAACAGCTGCGTGGAAACAAACGAGCCGCTGGACAACCATCATAGTAAGGCGATAATATCATATACCTGCATATTTTCTCTATTTTAGCAAATTTCGAAGGAATGAAGCGACTGAGGTCGTTCTCTTGAAGAGATATTTGTAAGACGTTCACATACCATCATCGATCCTACCAAGTAGACACCACCTAAAATGGTCATGAAAAAAATGTATGTATATATATATATATATATATATATATACATCCATAGCAATTCTGTCCGAAAACAGGTCTCTCACTGCAGTCATAGCATTTTCATGCTATGCTTTGCAGCTTTTACTAGGGAGTTATAGGTATGGTAGCTTCCCGTTGCTTTCCACGCAGATGAAGGATGATGATGGTAATTATAAGGATGATAATGATGGCCGGATGATTTTCGTGGACCGTTGGGCCCTAAGCTTCCTGACATTTGTCTTACAGGTGAGAAAAAAACCCGAAAAAGACCTCACCTAGGAGCCTGTCCTGACCGGGAATCGAATCCGGGCTCACTGCGTGACATGGCAGCACGCTACCTCGAGACCAATATATATATATATATATATATATATATATATCGATGTTGTAATTAAATTTTGACATTTAGAGATAAAGGCTTTTCTTTTCATGTAATATTAGGCCTTCATTGCTAAATATCAAAATTAATTTACATATAACATCGAAATAAAGAAGCGTCAATGCTGTAAAGTAAAAATCATCTTTAATTTACTTACTTGCTATAGTAGCCACGAGAGGGCAGTGAGACCGAATTCCCGCTACCTCTCATGATAGAGAATATATATACAGAGTGTCCCAAAATTAGACCGACAAACTTTGGAAGCTGATAGATAGCATTACTTTAAACACTTTTGTTAAGGTAGGTTTTTTGCTGCGGTGCTTCGTTTAAGCGCTGGACGAGTTAATGTCATTACTGCCTACCACCCATTTGGTTTGGATATGTAAATTACATTTGTGTACAGTATGTAGGGCCTACCTTTTAGAGGAAACACGCGAAATAAACAAAACAAAGACGCTTCAATTCGTTTAGCATACATGTTTACTTCCTGAGCTCATCGTTGTGTTTCCTTGACATTGTGCGTTAGCTGGAATGCATAGTACTTTATTTACAACATGGAAAGGTACACGTGGAGTGAGATAACGGACATTGCTGTTGGTGTATGGAAAAGCTGATTCGGGTCGTGCGGCTGTAGGGATTTACCAAGAACAGTTCTGAAACCGAAGAGTTCAACTCACTACATTTGCCAGCATTGAACGTAGACTATGTGAAAGAGGCTCCTTGGATAGACGAGCAGAAGGTCAAGGACAGCCACTTTCTGTACGGACTCCTGAGAATGAGGAAGATCTGTTGCGGTGCATTGAGAGCAATCTTGGAACTAGTACTCGCGCCATCGCTCGACAATTGCACAATTGCACTGTGGGAAGAATTCTGCAGGAAATGTTGTTGCACCCTTTTCACCTTGAAAACGTCCACGCAATGAGGCCTCAAGACTATCCTCTGCAACAGCAATTTTGGCAATGGTATCTGAACAAAATTGAAAACGATCAACTGTTTGCAACCCATGTCATGTTCAGAGATGAAGCATGTTTCACACGTGAGCAGTTATTAACAGTCGGAATTCACATGTTCGGGTCATCGAAAATCCCATGCTACATTTCAGAGGTCACATTAACTGAGATTTGGTGTACACAAATGAAATTTACGTATCTAAACCAACTGGGTGGGAGGCAGTAATGAAATTAACGCGTCTAGCGCTTAAACGAAGCAAAAAACCTTCCTTAAAAAGTGTTTAAAATATTGATATCTATCAGCTCCCAAAGTTAGTCGGTAAATTTTGGGACACCCTGTATAAAAGAAAAATAAATTCTTGTGCTAGGATGCCTGGATAGCGTAACTGGTAGCGCACTAAAGTATCAAGCTAGAGGTCCTGGGTTCAAATCCAGGTTCAGGCGTTTATTGTTCTATTCATGTTATATATATATATATATATATACTCTCTATTGGCCGCTTTTTAAGTCGAATTCGTTAACCATCAAAATCGGAAATATGAAGTGAAAATATGAAAAGCACTACAGCGACCGTAATTTTCTGTTTCTCGCAATGAAACTCAATACATATCATTTAAATAAACATAAAACAGTATTGTCCAAAAAAAATCAGTGAAATCTGACCTTTACACCTAGGAGTTTATCTGAAACCCAAAATTAAAAAAATTATTTTAGCAGCTCCCTTGTTTTTCTCGCAAAGTAATTCTATATAAAACATTCAATAATTTTTGGAAGAAGTATATATTCTGAAAATCAGCAAAATCAGACAATACAGGCTATTAGACTTGTGAGGAATTTGCTTAGTTTACATAGTTCCTGCGTGAAAGACGTTTTATAAATGCAACATACATTCAACAATATAGTGCCTATAAAGCATATTTACACAGTTTTCAATTTTCCTCCCAAATTCAATATTAATTTTTCTCCCAAATTTCATTTTTGTAAAGCTAATAAATAGGATAAAAAGTTATTACATGAAAGAAACTTAGGGGACCATAACCATGTGGATATTAAAACATGTATTTATTATTGTAAACACCGACCGAAAGGAACATCTTTGAGAATACTAAAGTGTGAGTACTTTCCAATTGTATTCTTAAATTTTATTATGACAACCAAACTCTTATTTCAATGCATGTATTAATCACTTTCATAATGTATCTATTCAATAAATAGCCTATATGAATACTATGTGCATATTTCACTTGTATATTTTGGAATTTTTTCAAGCATAATTGCATATATATATTTGAGAAATTATAGATAATATAAATTAACCAAAAAGAAGAAAAAATGCTACTTAGAATAGTTGGCAAATAAAACAACAGAGAATTGGATAGAATACAAGAAAACAAACGCCAAAGTTAAAAGGAAAGTGATAGAAGAAAAAAACAAATTATGGAAAAGCAAATGCCAAGAAATAGAAAGTTATATAGGAGGATCACAATCATCAGAAGTATGGAGATTTCTAAAAACACTGAAAATCAACCAAGGATCCAGCAAGATAAATTTGTTAGTAAAATCAGACGCAGAAAAACATTACAAAACTTTACTGTCAGAAACTATAAATGAGTTTATGGAAACAACAGAAAATCCAACTATAGAAATGAACGCCCTGGAATTTGATACAATAGATATAGAATTAGAAATTCAAACCCTAAAGAATAAAAAGGCACCAGGGCCGGGAAACATACCCAATGAGTTAATTAAATATGGCCCAAAAAATTTAATAGGTAGATTGAGGGACTTGTTTAATAAGTGCATTGCAATACAGAAGATTCCTGATGAATGGAAAATAAGCTACATTGTACCAATATACAAGAAGGGCGATAGAAGAGACGCAAAAAACTACAGAGGACTAAGTATAAATAACACATTATATAGAATATTTACGAAGTTATTAAAAACAAAGTTACAAAAAGATATTAAAGACAAATTAGGTGAAGATCAAAATGGATTCAGACCAGGAAGGTCATGTGTTGACAATATATTTGCAATACAACAGTTAATTGAAAAACGGACTCCAGTTGGAGAAGAAACCCATTTGACAATGATAGATTTAGAGAAAGCTTATGACTCAATTCCGAGGAACAAATTATGGGAAGTATTGGAGAACTCCGCTTATGTTAAAATGGGAAATATAATGTCTAATCCTATAAAAACCTCAAAGGGATTGAAACAAGGGTGCAGTCTATCACCAATTTTATTTAATATTTATGTAGAATTTATATTAACGAAATGGAAACAAAACTGCAAAGGTATGGGGATCCCAATAGGCAACAGATTTTTGCTGACATTACAATTTGCCGATGATCAACTGGTTTTAGCGCAAGACAAATTTGATATGGAATTCATGATAAAAAGGTTGAAAAACACATATGAATCATGGGGTCTCACAGTAAATTTACAAAAAACAGAATATCTGGCAATAAATAGCAATGAAAGAGAAAATTTAATATTGGAAGAAGGAATCCAAATAAAGCAAGTGAAACAAACTAAATATTTGGGAATGATTATGGATAACATCGAAGGGATAGGCAAAGAGAACATAAAACATAGAATTGAATTGAGTAGCAAAATAATATCATCATTAAATTCCATATGGTGGAATAAGCATATTTGGAAAGACACAAAAAAATATATTGGTAAAACATTGGTGGAATCTGTTGCAATGTACGGAAGTGAGGTATGGACAATCAATAAGTATTACAAGAATAGACTAATAGCTCTAGAAATGGATTATTTACGAAGAAGTGCCAGAAAGTCTAAATTATAACGTGTCACAAATAAGGAAATTAGAAACATAATGGAAGCAGAAGAAAGCATAATTGAAAGAATTGAGGAGAAGGAATTAAAGTGGTTAGGACATGTTTTAAGAATGGAAGATGAGCGATGGCCGAAGCAACTATATGAATGGCATCCGAACAGAAAGAAGAAAAGAGGAAGACCAAGGTTAACATGGAAGGAAAACATGAAGACAGTAATGCAAGCTAGAGGGCTAAGCATCGAAGATGCCCAAGACCGTAGGCTTTGGAGGTTTGGCACGGGAAGACGGCAGCAGCTGTAAAAACCCGAAGATAGATAGAGAGAGATAGATAATATAAATCCCACCCCTCCGTTTATTGAATATTGCAGGGGTTTTCAAATTTTTCATGGGTGACAATATAACTTTGAAAAAAGTGTCCTAAAAATGTGATATTATAGGGCCTATAGTATATTTTAATTAGATTTTTTTATAATCCAACATGTGTACATAATTATTTATAAATGATTTTTTAAAATACTACGTAAGACGAGAAACATTGCTAAAACAATATAGAGTGGTTGCAATACCACTCTTATTATGGATGTGAAAGTTGGACACTTAACTGTGATCAATTAAGTCAAATCGAAGTTTCAGAAATTAAATATCTCCCCTTTGTAACTGGAAATACGTTGTTAGATTGCAAAAGAAGTACTGATATCAGAAAGGAATTGAGCATAGAACAAATCTAATCATAAATAAAAAAATATAGAATCCTTTGGAGAGACCATGTTCTACGAATGTCAAACACCAGAATGGCAAGAACTGTTTCATATTACATTCCGAGGAGGTCAAAAAATATATATAAGTCGGTCTTTAAAAATATGGAGTGAGCAATTTTGAGTCGGGACAGACCAATAGGTCTTATTTTTTAAGACGATGGTGATCATGATGGTGAACTTTTATCGAAATAGCTAAATATTTTCTTTTAAGAATCGAATAAAAAGTATAATTATTTATTATATATTTAATTCCTATTATTAATAGGAATATATTACTTACCGGTATGAGGCACGCCGTGACGTAATAGTTGAGGTATACCGCTACAAGCCGGAGGTCGAGGGTTCGAGTTCTGATGGATCAGGATTTTTAACCTGACCCAAATCTTCTGGCGGCACCATGGTCCTGGGGTCGACTCATTCTCTAACGGAAATGTGTACCAGACACTTGTTCTGGGGGTAAAGGCGGCCGTTACGCAGGGCTGACAACCCGACTGGCATTAAGTGCCGATTGTATAGAAAGGTGGAAGCCTTAACCTCCTACTACCCCAAGGGCCTCCTAAGGCCTGTAGTGGTATAACTTTACCTTTACTTTCCGGTATCACATGGATTTGTCACTAGCTGAAACATTAAAATCCATGAGTCAGGAACTGGATATAATAAGCCAATTCCTCAGCAAATCGAATTTTAGTCAGAATTTGCCGATTCTCATGATATATCTTTCTTCTGTTAATTAAATCGTATGTATAGAGTTATGCTGCGAGAAAACAAACATGACAACCGCTAGAGAGATATTTAAATTTCGGGTTTGAGACAAATCCCCCACTTCTAAATAGTAGGATTTTTCTTAAATACCTTTCTCGATTTATTTCAATAACAAAGTCCTTCTTAAATTCGTTCTGACAAATCGAAATTTGCGACCGCTAGAATTATTTTCAAAGTTTCGCTCCTGGTTAAGCCTCACCCCTAATGGTTCGATTTTACCTGCTAACAAACTCGATTCATATTTTCTTAATTGTTAGTTTTATTCCAAGTTTTGTTCCAAACAAAACAGAAAGCAAAAACAAACTATGAATGTTCGTCAGGAGAGTGCTGTGCCATTCCCTATAGTTTACAGACCTGCATACTTCTAAAATTGATTGTAAATCACCATTGACGTTATGTAATAAAATGTTACATTATTAAAATAAGTAACTAATATATCAGTCGTCCTCAACTAAATTAAACTTCTGTTTAAAAACCTTCGTCAAGTGGTTAAAACCATAGTTTTTAATTTAATTGAGGACAACTCATATATCGGGTACCTATTTTAACAATTTAAGACCTACATACACATGAACACTGACCTAGCCTCAACAAATTGTGAATTATGTGAATTTCTCAACAAGTCGAATTTATTCTCCGATTTTGCTGATTTACGGAATATACAGAGTGTAACAGGACCTCACGACAAAATGATAGGGATGATAGGCCATGTAGAGAACATCATTTTTTGTGATGGAACATATAGTCGCTAACACGTCTCGTTTATGAGTTATGTGCAGATGAAACACCCGTCCATCCATAGTAATTCTGCCCGAAGGCAGGTCCTTCACTACAATCATAGCATTTTCTTGCTATGCTTGCAGCTTTATTAGGGAATTGTAGGTGTGGTAGCTTCCCGTTGCTTTCCACGCCGGTGAATGATGATGATGATTACGATAATGATAAGGATGATGATGATGATGATGATGGTCATATGAATTCGGGGACCGTTTGGGCCTTAACTTTTTCCTGACATTTTTCTTACAGGTGAGGAAAAACCCTGGCAAAAACCTAATCCAGAAAAACTGTCCCGACCGGGATCAAACCCGGGCCCGCTGCGTGAAAAGGCAGCACGCTACCTCGAGACCACAGCGGTGAACGTGTTCACCCGTAAGGGTCGGAATTGAATACAAACAATTGTACACGTATAATTTTATTGAAAAAGAAATTATCTTATACGAGTAATAAGTGTTCAGTCGACCCTGTACCTTATTGCATGTTTGATATCGTCACAGCAACGATCGACCAGCACGGCCGATCATGGCAGGATTCTTTTGACGTCGCCAAAACACTTATTGATTGAACATTTATTGTAAAAAAGTCTGTTTTCAATGAAATTATACGTGTACAACTGTATGTATTTAATTCCGACCCTTCCAGGTGACCACATTCATCTGCACATAACTCATAAAAGACATGTTTGCGACTATTTATGTTCCTTCACAAAAAATGGTCCTCTCTGCATCCCCTATCATCCCTATCATTTTGTCGGTGAGGTCCTGTTACACTCTGTATATATATTTTGTTAATTAAACCGTATGAACCCAGTTACGTTTCGATAATACTAACATGAACAACTCTAGTGCGATTATTAATTTCGGCTTTCACTTCTAATTTTCGAATTTCGCTGATTTTGATCTGGGGAGGTTTCTATCGGGGTTTTTCCTCACCTGTAAGACAAATGTCAGGAAAACTTTAAAGCCCAAACGGTCCCCAAAATCATATGGCCATCATCATCACCCTTACCATTATCATCATTATCATCCTTCACCGGTGAGGAAAGCAACGGGAAGCTATCACACCTACAATTGCCTAGTAAAGCTGCAAGCATAGCATCAAAATGCTATGATTGCAGTGAAGGACCTGCCTTCGGGCAGAATTTACTATGGATGTATACCTTATTTCGTTGCGAAAACATTGAAGATTACTGCCGTTAGAGCGATTTTTATACTTTCACTTCAGGTGAAATCTCGCACTTGCTGGTTAACAAATTTGGCCTGACATTTTTTAATTGGTTATGAAAAAAAAAACAATTTCGACCGCTAGAGCGCTAACATATATATATACTAGAAGTCCCGGCCACGCGTTGCTGTGGCTAAGGTATACGTTAACAATTTTAATTAAGTTGCTGTCTTTCAGCCAGATTACTTAAAACTAATACTTACACACGAAATTAATAATATAGAAAATAAAAAAAAGAGTTAATTATATCTCTCCATCACCCCAACAAAATAACTTCAAAAATTAAGATAATAACCCAACCAATTTAACTGAACACACTTAAATTATGAAATAATCAATATTTATAATTCAATTGAAATTCGCGGTTGCAACTAAAAGCACAGCCATCTGGATCTCTCTTTGTTAAATAATAAATCAATTACCTTACCAAATTACCTTACACCGCCATCTGTTAGAATCGTATGGGACTCACAGATAATTACACCGCCATCTGTTAGAAATCGTATGGAACTCACAGATATATATATTTAATAGTCTTATTTTTTCTTTTTGTGTGTGTCTTAAGTAGGATCGTCAAAGATTTGTATGTTTAGTCACTTCATGATAATCCGATAGTTTCATTTCTTAGCAATTTGCAAAATAAAAATCGACTGTATATCTAAGTTGCCGCAATGTGAATCGCGCTATGAACCACGGCAGATAACGGTAGAGTTGTAGAGTTGTTCGCAGTAAGTGCTTCACAACCGCTACATTCAGTCGTCCCTCGGGAGTACCAACACAGCTTCTTATAAAAGGTAACGAAATTAAAATGTCACACTAACATTTACACATTTAAATAGTACTTATAACCGCTTAACATCAATTCTTGCCTCATCTTAATATATTTATTTTGTCCTTGAATTAAGCAACTGTCTCTCTTGACTTCATTAGCGAATACATCTTCCAAGTTAAACACTAGAAGTTTGCAGAGTTAACTAGAAAATAGAGCTATTAGAAAACTAATTGAATTGGTGAGATTTTTTTTCTTTCTTTCCCTCGAGTTTAGCCTCTTCCTTTGTGTACTTTTGTGTCTCACGCCATCCGGATCTTAAAATGGCAAGACTATATATTATTGTAAGATATTAATAAGATTTACTTACTGGCACTATCGAACCCGTAGGTTCATGGCCGCGCGGACATAAGCTCTCCATACATCCCTATCCTGAGCTAATGCTTTCCAATCATTCCCTGTATAATCTACTTCCCTCAAATCATAGTTAATGTTATTCTCCCACCTCATTCTTGGTCTACCAACTGGGCGTTTTCCCTCTGGCTTTCCTACAAGAAGCTTCCATGCAAGTCTTTCATTCCCTATACGTGCAACATGTCCTGCCCATCGCAGTCTACGAGACTTAACTGTTCGTATTATATCTGGATTCCTATAAAGACCGTGTAGTTCATTGTTATGTAGTCTTCTCTATTCACCTGTCTGTTCGTATCTCTTTGGTCCAAAAATTTTTCTAAGTATTTTATTCTCAAATACTTGTAATCTCCTTTCCTCCCTTAAAGTAAGAGCCCATGTTTCGCACCCATATAATAACTGGTAGAATAATAGTTCTATATATTTTCAGTTTAACGTTTATTGAAAGGAGTTGGGACATCAAGAGTCTCTGCAATGCATAATAGCACGCATTTCCAGAATTGAGCCTATAAGATTTATATTTTAGAATTACTCAGATGGTTCTATTACAATTTCAACATTTTTTATAAATTATTAGTTTAAGCTTCACATTTTTATTTAATTTTCTCAGAAGTACAATCTATAGAATATTTTCCGTTTTACACTTGGACATTCAATTCGTCCAACATTGTGGTCTGGCTCTGACACGCTTGAATTGGGTTTGATTCCGTTTTTTTTTTTTTTTTCCTCGCCCCTAAGAAAATGTAGGGAAATTTTTGAAGTCCAAGTAATTCCCGAACATCATTTGCCTATCATAGTACCCATAGTACTTGCTTTTATGGTAATAATTAGAGACTTGATTATATGCATTTTCCATGTTGCATATTCTATGAGATGTCCATACCATTCCAAACGTTTTTCTTCTATTTTTACTAATATTTTTTTTCTACTTGCATAATTTCTCTTATTGTGCTGTTTCTGACCTTATCCCTTCTTGAAATTCTTGTCGATCGCCTCCAAAAATCCATTTATACTGCTAACAGCTTGTTGTTTTCTACTTACTGTCCCGGTTTCGGACCTATATAAAAAATGGTTTGTAACAACTTGAAATATAGTTTTCTTTGTTCTATATATTATATTTCTTGTTTACAATTCCTTGTACGTTCCAACATCCAATATTCATTAACATTTAACTACTAGTTTGTTGTAGGTAATTCTGTGCGGCATTTTTTCTTTAGGTTTTTTAGCATTGTATATTTTTCAGTAGAATGAGGAGCTGTCCCATTGCTACAACCCCCAACCTGGAGGACCAGGTAATTTGTAATAAAGGTTGTCTTCCTCTAGCCATCAGTAAATCAACACTGAACTATAAGGCAGTACCTGTTAGTTTTATTCGTTCGCCTCGGGTATTTAATTTCCCTACACCTCCCATATCTGGGAAGCATTCCCCTATCCACCACCTGGGGAGGTGCCCGATGGGGGACTAACAACCTCACACATAAATAAAACTAAATCACTCTTCCGAGGCCGAGTCAAAGCTATTTCACCATTTGGTTGGTACCTTAAAATTTCCTTACGAATCTTGGATCTGGACATAACGTCCACAAGTCGACATCATACATTGAAATTTGTATTATGTAATTCTGACTATCCCCAGTTCTACACTCATACAACAAAGAAATTTAATACTAAATTTTAAATAATATTCTTGTACTGGAATATGATATTTCATGAAGGAATCCTGTTGGTATGCATTTTACAATATAACTAACTAACTGACTAACTCATTGGCACTATCGAACCAGTAGGTTCATGGCCGCGCGGACATAAGCTCTCCATACATCCCTATCCTGCGCTAATATTTTCCAATCATTCCCTGTATAATCTACTTCCCTCAAATCATTGTTAATGTTATTCTCCCACCTCATTCTTAGTCTACCAACTGGGTGTTTTCCCTCTGGTTTTCCTACAAGAAGCCTCCATGCATGTCTTTCATTCCCCGTTCGTGTCGCATGTCCTGTCCACGCAGTCTACTAGACTTGAATATTCTCATTATATCTGACTTCCTATAAATACTATGTAGTTCACTGTTATGTAGTCTTCTCCATTCACCTGTCTGTTCATCTCTCTTTGGTCCAAAAATGTTCCTAAGAACTTTATTCTCAAATACTCGTAATCTCCTTTCCTCCCTTAAAGTATTTTACAACTTTTGAAAAATAATTATACAAAAAATAAAAATCATCATCATAGTACATTCACGAATTTAGGTCATTTGTTGACCTGTTTCGGCCTCAAGAGAAACACCATCCAAAAGTCTTTTGAGTGGACGTCCTGGTCTTCTTCTTCCTGCAGATTCATATCTTAACATTTGTTTGGGTATTCTGTGATCTTCCATTCGATGAACATGTTGTATCCATCTTGACTTATAATCAGAAATTTTGTTTTCTAAAGATTCCATGTGTAATTCTTCTAAGATGTCTTCATTTTTTTTGTGATCTAGTAGTGTGTATCCTGCAGTCCTCCGAAGATATCTCATTTCAGCAGATCTAAGTCTCTGTATATCCTTCTGTTTCAACGTCCATACTTCGCTACCATACAAAAGAGTTGGAAGAGCCAGTGTTTTATACACTTTCAGTCTTGAATGCTTTTGGACTAACTGTGGCTTGAAGATAGAATTTATTAACCCTAAAATTCTTAAAAATTTAGATATTTTTGCATTTACATCCTTTTCTTCTTCATATGAGATATTGCATCCTAGATATGTAAAATTATTCACCTGCTCCAAAATTTTATTGTCCAGTACAATTTTACTTCTGACAGGATCTACACCTTGAAATGCCATAATTTTTGTTTTTTCTGTAGATATCTTTAATCCATATTCTTCTGTAATTTTGTTAAGTTCATACAGACCTTTCTGTAGATTATCTTCGGAATTTACTATTATTATTTGGTCATCTGCAAACAGTAGGGTGTTTAATTTTCTATTTTCTGATATTCTTATTCCAAATTTATATGTTTTGTTCCAGCAACATATTACTTCATTGATATAAATTGCAAAGAGTGTTGGGGATAGGGGGGCAGCCTTGTCTCACACCACGATTTATAATTCCTTCTTCAGAAAATCTGTTATTTAATTTAATCTTTATGGTGTTGTCTTTGTAAATATTTTGTATGTTCTGCCGAAGTAAATTTGGTATATTTCTGTCTTCCAATATATTTAAGAGTTTTGATCTCTTGACTGTGTCGAATGCTTTTTCAAAATCTATGAAAGCAAAATGTGTTTCTAAGTTGAATTCTCTTCTTTTTTCAAGCAATAGTTTAACAGAAAATGCTGAATCAATACAAGATCGTCCTTTCCTAAATCCATTTTGACATTCCATAAGGAATTTTTCACTGAAACTTTTCAATTTTCCATTTAAAATGTCTGCATAAATTTTGTAGCATGTGTTTAACAAACTGATTCCCCTATAGTTGTCCATTTTTCTCTTGTCTCCTTTCTTGAACAGGGGTATAACAATGCTTGTCTTCCATTCTTGTGGTATATCTGCATTTTTTAATACATTATTAAAGAAGGACAACAGTCTTTCATGGAACTGTTTGCCTGCATATTTGTACAATTCAGAATTCAAGCCATCTGTGCCAGTTGCCTTCCCATTTTTTAATTTCTTTAAACTATTGTTCAATTCTTCCAATGATATTATGGAATCTGTCTCATTATTATTTCGGAAAATTGTATCTTCATAGCTATTGTCAGTCCAAAGACTTTTATAATAATTGAAAAAATCTTATTTTGTTACTCCGCAATTAATTTTGGTAGATTCTTTAATATCTTTATTCAAATGTTTTAATATTTTGAAGGCATTAGGTTGGAGCTTATGCAAATCTGATTCTAAATGTGTAACAAAATTTAACCATGTTTTCCTATGTCTCTTTCTTATTTCCCTCTTAACAATAACTCTACAGCGTTTGAATTCTATTTCATTTTCTACTTTCTTTGTGTTCAAATATTTTTTATAAGCTGCATTTTTTTCTTCAATCAATTGTTTTATTTGATCATCCCAGATTTTTAGAGTTCTATTTCTTCTTTGTTGTATATTTACTTTTCCTAAAGTTTCATTAGCTGCATTTTGAATTATCATTTTAATGTTTTTCCATTCGTCTTCGACATCATTACTTTCTGGAGTTGTAGCCATATATTGCTGAATTCTTCTCGAATATAACCATTTAATGCTGTCATCATCAAATAATTTTACCTTGTACTTTTGTTCTATCCTCTGTTGTTGGTTCTTCTTTTTTAACCATCTTTGTGGAAATCTTATTTTTGCTTCTACTAGGTAGTGATCTGAACCAATATCATATCCTCTGTAGGCTCAGACATCGAAAAACAATTTTAAAATCTTATTATTTGCAATGAAATAATCAATGATTGATTTTGAGTCCTGACGATGCCAGGTATACTTATGTATGTTTCTATGATTGTAAACGGTATAAAAACAAAAATATAATTAAGTCAATTTAGTTCCATTTTTCAGAAAAAAATTGTTTCAAGAATATATAATATTCATGATGTTATACCTTCATGATATGACATGTTACAGCAACTTTTATATCGTATTTATCCGTTTTTTTAATAAAAGGTGAATATAAATTTTGAAGGATTTTTAAATAAAATTTATAGAATTGTTCATAGCCTATATTTCTTATTACAAAAAACGGTTAAATACGGCATTAGGTTGTCTGCATGATTTTAATATAATGTTGTGTGTTTGCTGAAATTTTAAAGATCTGATTCACTCGCAGTTTGTCTCAAATAGGCGTGCAGTCGATGCTCATCTTTATTCTCAACAATTAGAACTAGTTAATGAATTTTGAGGGTTGTGGAATGAAACCCGACCGAACTCCATACTGCAAAAGCACCATGACAAAAAATCAGGAATTCGGAGGAAACGAACATTTACCTCACCCAGCATTAGCGCTGATTTTGACCCTTCAGATCCATGACACATTTCGCCCATTTCTTGCGTGAAATATCGAAAACACTGAAGGTTTATAAATTGATATCAACGAATTCTTTGCGTCAAAAACGTCGCGCGATAATTAACCTCGCTGAAAGATGATTCAGACTATAAAATCTGATTATGTCAACTTTGAAGAGTAGTTTAACTTCTTATCAGAAAAAAATATAGATAAAACTTTGTTTAAAAAAAATATTAGTTATGAGATAGTATCAGTAAAATATTAGCTCAGATATGTAAAAACCATGGGGGCACGCCGTAGCGTAGTGGTTAAGGCACTGAGCTACAAGCCGGAGGGTCGAGGGTTCAAGTCCCGTTGGGGTCAGGATTTTTAAACTGACCCAAACCCTCTGGCGGCACTATGGCCCTGGGGTCGACTCAGCCTCTAACGTAAATGAGTACCAGACGCTTGTTCTGGGGTAAAGGCGGCCGTCACGCAGGGCTGACAACCCGGCTGACATCAAGTGTCGATTGTCTAGAAAAAGTGGGAGCCTTAACCTCCTACTACCCCAAAGGCCTCCTGAGGCCTGTTGTGGGATCACTTTACTTTTTATGTAAAAACCATGAGTGCGTAACAAATGAAAAATGATTGTTACTTTTTTTCAGAAAAGTGTAATTTTATTATATTATTCAGTGGCTTTTCAAACACTGTAAAAACGAAACAAGTGGGAATGATTTTATGTAATTCCATATTCCATATCAGGAAGCATGTTGTCAAATCTATTATAAATATCGTTATTGTATCAACACTTCCAAAATTCATATTAAAACACACTGGAAGTTACGTAATAAGATGTTAAAAATAAAATTGGTACCTTGTAAGTCAGTCGTCCTCGACTAAATTATTAAATAGTTCCAATGTGGAGGCCTTTCAAAATCAATGTTTCATCTTCTGCATTCTAACTGGTACTGATGGTGTTGTGCAGGTTGCACAACGGGTTTATGTCAATGAAAACATACCCGCAGACATAAACCCGTTGTACAACCTGTGTAACAATATTAGTACCATCAGTACCAGTTTAAATGCAGAAGATGAAACATTGATTTTGAAAGGCCTCCATATTGGAACTATTTAATAATTTAGTTGAGGACGACTGATTTACCAGGTATAAATTATATATTTAACATTTTATTATATTAAGTGTAAAAGTAATGTGTCCAATGTAAAATTAAAAGTATATAATTTGATTTTGAATCACAAACATATGAGAAGCTCATTTGAAAACGTCTCTTGTCCACCTTGTACCAAAACTGGCATTTTGTGTGTCTACATTCTTCTTAGATTACTCTAATGAAAAGTTTTCTTAAGAATATTATTTAAATCACTACAAACGTGCGTTAAAAGTGATTTTCGTAATCAAACCAACGCTTGTTTTACAGAAAATTAGCGACCTTCCATTCATCGTCATCTTCATGTTTAGTGCTACAGCCCATTGCAGGCCTTGAAGCCCCAACTACGTATGCGTCTCCATCCATTTCTATCTTCTACCTTCCTTCTCCATCGACTGGACTCCCATAACATTCAGATCCTGTTCCACGCTGTCTAGCCATCTGGTAAGAGGTCTTCCAAAGGTTCTTTTTCCTTATATTTTAGAGAATGTGACTTTAAGGGCAGTGTCTGTTTCTTCCAGTAGATATAAATGGCCCAGTCACCTCAACCTTGAAGATTGTTCTATGTCAGTATCACCATGTAAGTCATATAATTCATGATTATATGCGCCATTTGCAATTCTCATTTATCGGTCCATAGATTTGCTTCAAACAAATTTATTAAAATGGTTAAGGGATGTTTTAAAAAAGCTTACAGGCCTATGTCCCTAAATAAATAAGTGCATTAATTTCATTTTATTCACTATCGTACTCTAAGTAATAAAAATTGCAGCAAATATAAGATTACTAGGGACACGTCCTAGCGTAGTTAGTTAAGTTCATTGGCTACAAACCGGAAGGTAGAGGGTCCGAGACCCGGTGAAGTCAGGATTTTTAAACTGACTCAAAGTTTCTCGTGACACCATGGTCCTGGGGTCGACTCAGCCTCAAAAGGACATGAGTGCCAGACGCTTATTCTGGGGGTACAGACGGCGTCACGCAGGGCTGACATCAATGACCCAGCATTGTCTAGAAAAAGTGGGAGTCTTAACATCTTAAAATAAAATAAGTTAAAATACCTTCTTGGGTAAAACCCGTCGTCCTCAACTTTCAAAATATGTAATAATTATGTCTGTAGGCCTTTCAGGACATCCCTCCCATCTTCAGCAATTCATTCTTCGCTACAGCATCCAGTATGATTTTTGATACTGCTGGTCCTAATGTGGCTTTGTCGTGACTAAAGCTTCTTCCTGACGATATCGTATAGTAGGTTGTTTAGTCTGGGAGTGCTTTCATGTATTAAAAGCTTGTTGTCTATTTCCTTGATAATTTCCAGGTCTTCCAATATGTCGATTCTAGTTGGATTTCCCTCTTTGTGTACTATTGTAAGGGTGTCTTCTATTGAGTTCATTCTATGGCCGGCGTTTATTATGTGCTTAGCGTAATTAGACTTTCCATATGCGTATACGAAATCGTTACGATGTTCTTTAAATCTTATGTTGAAGCTTCTTTTTGTTCTACCTATATAGAACTTGTCACAGTCTTTGTATGTTAATTTATATACACCCTTGCCATTAAATTTATTATGTTTTTCTATTTTGTTACTTATTACATTATTTAGTTTATTATTAGTTTTGTAGGCTATGTTTAAGTTTTTATTTATTTTTCTTAATGTTTTTGCCAATTTTATGGTTTCGTGGCCTGTGTAAGTTAGTGTAATCCATGTATTATTAATATCCGTTTTTCTTTCTAGTTTGTTATTTTATTTATATCGGTTCTCCACTTTTGTTTCCTTACAAGTTTCTCTCTAATTTTGCTGTTGTATCCATTGTTTCTAGCCATTTTTTTATGTGCCGCAATTCTTTATTGTAACTAATTTTGTTTAATGGCAGTTTTAGCATTCTATTAATTAGGCTCTTGAATACGCTGATTTTTTGTTGGTACGGATGCCTTGATTTATTGTTAATTGCAAGCATATCGATTTTCTGTATATATCTATTTCAATTGTTTTTGTTTTTGTGTTTTTAGCTATGTTAAGATCCAAAAAAAAATATTTTGTTGTTTTGTTCAATTTCTTCTGTGAATTCCAATTTATTGTGCATATCGTTTAATTCTGATAGAATTTCTTCTTCTTTTCTGTCTGTACTTTCATAAATGATTATAATGACATCCACTTACAGTATGTCAACTTGTTATTCATACACTTAGATTTTATAATTGAAATAGCACAATTTTAATTCTCAGAATATTGAAATTATATTTTGCCATTAATTAAACATTTTCAGGTACACTTCTTTACATAATATATACAAATCAACAAATTCTATAAACATTTAACGTTTAATATATTAAAAACTTGAAAAGTTGTAAATTTTATAGTCACTTTTCTATTCATACAGTCAGAATGGGGGAAAAAATAAAAAAAATGAAGAAAAAAAATTAACTGTCCTCAATACTTTGTAGGGTAACCTTTAGCTTTAATAACAGCTTGACATCTACGCTGCATGTATCTAACAAGCCTATCTCATATCTGAGGACTGATTTTGCACCATTCTTTAGTAACCACCTTCTTCAATTCTTCTTTGGAAGAACGATTTCTGCTGTGGACCCTAGGTTTCAAAAACGCCCATAAATGTTCTATAGGATTTAAGTCAGCAGATTGAGGAGGGGTTTTCATTTGCTTTGGCACGATCCATATCAACCAAGTCTTATTTAAGTCCGCCGTATGTTTGGAGTCGTTATCTTGTTGGAACATGTACGTAGGGAGCATATCCAATTTTGCTGTACTTTGTTTAACATTCTTACGTAGAATGTCGTCATACACAAATTTGTCGATAACATTGTCAATGAACTGTATATTGCCAACACCTTTTGCCGACATACACCCCCACAACATTATAGACCCACCCCCATGTTTTACTGTAGGTGTTGTATTGGTCACATCATTATCCGCATTGGCTTTTCTCCAGACTCTATGAACGCCATCTGAACCGAACAGGTTGATTTTAGTCTCATCAGACCAGAGAACATTATTCCAAAATGCCTGCCCCTTATTTACATGTTCTTTTGAAAACTATAGTCTTACAACACGGTTCTTCTTACTTGCATACGGCCTTTTTCTAGTCATTCTTCCATTATAGCAATTTCTGCTTAACACCTTCCGAACTGTCTCAGTACATACCTTTTTACCAGTAGAAACGTCTAGGTTAGACCGCAATTTTGGAGCACTAATTCTGGGGTTGAATTTCACTTGTCTCACAATGGTTCTCTCCTCCTTTTCACTTAACTTCTTTTGTGTAGGTTTTCTCGGAACATTCTCTACTGAACCTTTATACTTCAATTTATTTAGTATATACTGTACTGTTGCATGACATTTGCCTATCAGTCGCCCTATTTTTCTCAAAGAATATCCCTTAAGTGCAAGATTTACAATTGTATCCTTGAGATCAGAACTGAGTTCTTTACATTTACCCATTTTGGAGGCGAGAGACTGCCAGTGTACACAACCAGCACAGTAGGCAGATGTAAACAAATGCACAACTAAGAGTATTCATGTTGCATTAATGTTTAAGCAAGTTAGACAAGCAAATACACTGCAGTGTTTTCTTTAGTGTATGAATAACAAATTGGCTTGTATTTGGGTGTAATAAAGATGATTTATTTTTATAAATTATGTTTATTTTATAATTAAGTTTTGAAGTACATATTTAGATATAACTTAGTGTTTCCTTCAAACCACAATAATATTTTTTCTTTACTTTTACAAACTTTCTGAAAATTGGATTTTTATTAATAAAAATGCCTGTATATGAATACCAAATTGACATACTGTATCTAGCGATTATTTTATGTTGTATTTTTGTGTTAATCTTTCGTAGTGTATATTTTCTAAATGTTGTATGAATATTTCTGATAATATCTCTGAATCCCATAGGGATTCCATCTTCTTGTATATATATCTCATTATCAAATTGAAAGCAATTCTGTGTCATTGTGGTTTTTGTGGTATTATGTAATTGATTTTTGTAGTTTGGATTCAAATTGTTTGTTTCTAATTTTTGCTTAATTATATTTAATTATAATTAATTATATTTCAAGTTTTTTGTTGATATTATTAATATTATTAATATTTTAATAAATAAGTACCAAACAATCAATAAAAAACTTGAAAATCTAAAATCAACCAAACACAACAAAAAGCACACACAAATTCCTAGTAAATCCATAGAAGATAAAAGACTAATAAATCTAACAGAACTTACACTAAATAATGACGAAATTAAAATACTAGAAAATGGTTATAAATTTAATTTCCCCAATCCTAATATAAATAAAATAAAAGAGAACATGATAATTGAGAGCGAAATAGCAATTGATAAAGTACAATCTAATAATAAAGAATATGCCAGATACATAACTGCCAAAACTATACAAGAAATCTCGCCCACAATTGATAAAGAAGGAAAGAAGAACTTAAAACAGTTACATACACTAAAATCTAAACTTAAAAACGACGATATTATACATACAAAAGCAGATAAAGGAAACACAACAGTACTGATCAAAAAAGATGACTACATTCTAAAAACAAAACAATTTATAGATGAAAATAAATTTCAGAAAATAGATAAACGCAAGCAATAATTATCGGACATCCAAGGCTATTACACCTCATAAACAATGGCAATATGCCGGCTGTCATATTAGATAATGAACAAATTCCTTATACCAACGTCGTTAAAAACTTGGGATTTTACTTAGATTCTAATTTAAAATGGCATGAGCAAGTAAAACAAACATCTAAAAGGATCTTCTCCATAATGCATTCCCTAAAGCGACTTAAACATTTTCTTCCTACAACTCTTAAAAGAATTTTAATCCAAACTTTAGTGATGCCGCATTTTGACTACTGTGACGTTCTACTAACTGACATAAGTGACATTGTCGGACAAACTGCAGCGTGTCCATAATATGTGTATCAGATTCATATTTAATGTTCGAAAATACGATCACATTTCTCCATTATTCCACGAATTGTCATGGCTACATCTAAAAGAGAGAAGAAAATCACACTCTAATTCTCCTATTTAAGATCCTACATACCTCGATTCCCAATTATTTATCATCCCGTTTCCAGTATCTATCCTCAAACCATAACTTAAACACAAGATCACAACATAGTCTCTTACTTAATATACCGCAACATAGGACATCACATCACTCCATGTCATATACCATCTCCTCTTCTCGCAACTGGAATTCCCTACCACAAGAAATAAGGGGCTGCCGGACATTGGCATCTTTTAAAAGAAATCTAAATTTATATTTGCTCTAAACTCGACTTCATTATTATCCAGTGTAAGATATATATATTAATTGGTGTTTCCCGTATAATGTATCATATTTATATTATTATTATTATTATTATTATTATCGTATCATTATTGTTATTACCCTATAAAATGTTGTTTGTACATGACATTTACATTGCTACATTTATTGTATCTTTAACTGTTTATAATTAGTATAGTGTATATCTATATTTGTCGAATATTTATTTGTATTTGTGCTGGTTGAGTGGAAGAGAGGGCCTTATGGCCTTAACTCTGCCAGAATAAATAAAGTATTATTATTATTATTATTATTATTATTATTATTATTATTATTATTATTATTATTAGGTATTATTATTATTATTATTATTATTATTATTATTATTATTATTATTATTATTATTATTATTATTATTATTATTATTATTATTATTATTATTATTATTATTATAAAGATCCTACAGCCAAATTCAACAAAACTTTAAAAGAAATAACAAAAACATGTCCTATGATAATTAACAAGAATGAATCTAACAAATATAATATGTATATAAACAATAATCCAACAATTCCATTCATGAAAGCTCTACCGAAAATATTCCAATACGGCCAATAGTCAATTGCATCAACGCTTCCAATTATAAACTTTCTAAATTAATTGCACAACAATTGAATAAAGATATTGACTTAGAAGATAAATACACAATAAAGAATTCTTACGAAATAGCAAACTCATAGACATCGAGGTGAATAATAATTCAAAAATGACAACTTTCGATATAAAAATCTATATACTAATATTCAAATAGAAGAAACACTATATATAATTAAGCAAAAATTAGAAACAAACAATTTGAATCCAAACTACAAAAATCAATTACATAATACCACAAAAAGCATAATGACACAGAATTGCTTTCAGTATAATAATGAGATATATACACAAGAAGATGGAATCCCTATGGGATCTCCAACTTCAGAGATATTATCAGAAATATTCATACAACATTTAGAAAATATACACTACGAAAGATTAACACAAAAATACAACATAAAATTAATCGCTAGATACGTGGATGACATTATAATCATTTATGAAAGTACAGACAGAAAAGAAGAAGAAATTCTATCAGAATTAAACGATATGCACAATAAATTGGAATTCACAGAAGAAATTGAACAAAACAACAAAATATTTTTTTTTTGGATCTTAACATAGCTAAAAACACAAAAACAAAAACAATTGAAATAGATATATACAGAAAATCGATATGCTTGCAATTAACAATAAATCAAGGCATCCGTACCAACAAAAAATCAGCGTATTCAAGAGCCTAATTAATAGAATGCTAAAACTGCCATTAAACAAAATTAGTTACAATAAAGAATTGCGGCACATAAAAAAATGGCTAGAAACAATGGATACAACAGCAAAATTAGAGAGAAACTTGTAAGGAAACAAAAGTGGAGAACCGATATAAATAAAATAACAAACTAGAAAGAAAAACGGATATTAATAATACATGGATTACACTAACTTACACAGGACATGAAACCATAAAATTGGCAAAAACATTAAGAAAAATAAATAAAAACTTAAACATAGCCTACAAAACTAATAATAAACTAAATAATGTAATAAGTAACAAAATAGAAAACATAATAAATTTAATGGCAAGGGTGTATATAAATTAACATACAAAGACTGTGACAAGTTCTATATAGGTAGAACAAAAAGAAGCTTCAACATAAGATTTAAAGAACATCGTAACGATTTCGTATACGCATATGGAAAGTCTAATTACGCTAAGCACATAATAAACGCCGGCCATAGAATGAACTCAATAGAAGACACCCTTACAATAGTACACAAAGAGGGAAATCCAACTAGAATCGACATATTGGAAGACCTGGAAATTATCATAAGTAATGCCACGAGTGATTTCCAAATTATCGATAAATTCACGACTCACGAAGTGAGGAGTGAATTTATGTAGACTATTTAACTCATGCCCCAAATGGGAGTCAGTGACCAATCACATTTCAATGATTTCTGTTTTACAACCAATCAGAGTCGTGTTTCACGAAATATTTATCAGTGTTATAATTACCATATTAAAGAAAGCTCCTCCTTACAATATTGCGTTCCTTTGGCAATAAATAGTATGATCTGGTTGCAGTGATAAACAAAAGAAGCAGTAGAAGCGTACCTATCGTTTCTCATTTGTTTTCAAACATCGCCGTTTACATTAAATATATAAATATTTTAAAATAACTATAGTTAAATAATGATTTGTGAGTAAACAGCTTAATTTTATTCGTTAAATAGTCCTAACAAATGCCACTCTTGATTTCCAAATTCTCTAGATAAATTCACTCCTCACTTCGTGAGTCGTGAATTTATCGATAATTTGGAAATCACTCGTGGCATTACTTATGATAATTTGGAAATCAAGAGTGGCATTTGTTAGGACTATTTAACGAATAAAATTAAGCTGTTTACTCACAAATCATTATTTAAATATAGTTATTTTAAAATATTTATATATTTAATGTAAACGGCGATGTTTGAAAACAAATGAGAAACGATTGGTATACTTCATCTGCTTCTTTTGTTTATCACTACAACCAGATCATACTATTTATTGCCAAAGGAACGCAATATTGTAAGAATGCTCTCTAGTGGAGAAAAAATGAAACACTTCAAACTGTATATTAATTCATTTCTGATGTCGTATGATTTAAATATGACAATTATATTTTTCTGGATTATTACCTGGGAAAAATACATTTAAGAAAGTGCAAACAGTGGTTTCTTTTTTTGGTGGTATAATAAATTGCTACAAATGTTGACATATACAATCTGGTAGCTGTATTTCTTATAGGCTCAGTCACTGCAAAATAACGGACAGACCTGTTCAGAATATTAAAAAGGAGGAGCTTTGTTTAATATGGTAATTATAACACTGATAAATATTTCGTGAAACACGACTCTGATTGGTTGTAAAACAGAAATCATTGAAACGTGATTGGTCATTGACTCCCATTTGGGGCATGAGTTAAATAGTCAAGGAAATAGACAACAAGCTTTTAATAAATGAAAGCACTCCCAGACTAAACAACCCACTATACGACATCGTTAGGAAGAAGCTTTAGTCACGACAAAGCCACATTAGGACCAGCAGCATCAAACATCATACTGGATGCTGTAGCGAAGAATGAACTGCTGAAGATGGGACGGATGTCCTGAAAGGCCTACAGACATAAAGATTACATATTTTAAAAGTTGAGGACGACGGATTTTACCTAAGAAGGTATTTTAACTTATTTTATTTTATGACTCTCCACCTCAACGGTTTTAACAATGAATTTTATTAGTATTGACTCTTAACATCTTACTGCCCCAAGGGTCTTCTATGGCCTATAGTGGGATAACTTTACCTTTTACCTATAAGAATATTAACTTGTATTTACATATTTATGTAAAATTGTAGACTTTCACGGCAGGTGTCTTGATTCATGTATTTTATGTTAATATCAGTGAAAACGTTTTAATATTCTTTTGATTTATTATATTATTTGTTACTAAGGAACAAATGAAACAACTTTGCTTATAAATTATTTGCATTATTATTTCCAGGAACGTGTTTCCCGTTGTATATTTATTGAACATAAATATCTACAACAATGGTTCAATATTGTGAACAATATGTAACAATGATAAAAGTTAAACAATAACAATCCACTGGCAAGTACTTCTATATTAGCCCTAACAATACCAACGGGGGGTACTTTATGCCCACTTTCTGTCATTTTAATCATTATGTCTTTTATTTTTTTCACTAGAAGCATGAAGTTAATAGTTATTGTCAATCATTGTCTCCAGTATTGAAATATGTAATTGTTTGTAAGTTTTCATTGTTGGCTATTTTATGACACAATGATCTATTATTGTGGTCATAAAAAGCGCCCTCCGTTCGTAGTTCTTGTGACGCATGACATGTCTTGAATTTATTTTCTTAGTTTCTTCAATAATGGTTTTATATCTCTAATTTTATTTTTACCGACAATGTTGTTGGTTTATATAATTCATTCTTTCGATCTGAAAGTTTGTTCTCTTATAACATTTTTTTTTTACTTATTCAGTGTCCAGTCTGTCTTTTGTGAAGTTATAGTAATTCACACATGTGAGTAACAAAGTTATTTCAAAATTCCTCGACGTCCTTCGACTGACAAAGAAATTATGGATATATTTGATAATGAAATAGTTTCAGATTTTGAATTTGATAATAGTGATGAGGAATTGAATAAAACAGAAGATGAAAATATTGTCCATGAGCAAGTTCACGAAGCAATGTTATTGCCTTCTGACGATGAGGATCATACTAATAGTGTAAAATTGAAAATGACGTCAGTCATGTTACAGCTAGTGGAAGAATTTTCACATCAATGTCTCCTCGGCCTACAAAGACGTGTAGCACAAAATGTTGTAAAAGAAAGGGAAAGAATAAGAAATGAAGGTAAAGTGAAAACCATTAGAGAATCATTTGACAAATTCATTACACCGGAAGTTGTAAGCATCATCTTAAAACACACAAATGAAGCAGCAAGAATAAATATACCAGCAACAAATATATGTTTATAACTTATCTATATGGAACTAGAAAGTGACAGTCGCACCTGTATTTCAGATCTCCGGTCTAATATTTCTGGCAGATTCATATATAGGCCTACTGCAACTATTAGTAGGACCAGGTTTCTGCAACTAAAATAATTATATTTGATGATAGAGAAACCCGAAATGAACGCAGGGAACAAGATAAGTTAGCAGCAATAAGACAGGTACCAAATTTTGCCAACATGTTTTTTCTGTAGTTGATGAAATGCTATCATTATTCCGTGGAAGATGTTCTTTCAAACTTCAGGTGTAAGTAACAAAAATACAACAGTAGTAAAACAACAATAATTTGTGGCAATTGTCACAGGGGAGGCATAGCAAGAAAACAGTAATTTGTTCAAAATGTGAACAGAGTTCTGAGGAGAGTGATGAGTGACACTTGCATACTACCATCAATGATTAGATTTGGGTATTGTCCTGAAATTATTGTTTATACAAGTATCAATAATGAATTTGCACAAATGTTGTGCTTACATTTGACACAGACTACTATATCAGCCTAAGTATCTAATGTGATTAGTGGAAACAAAATGCAAAACTAAAAATATTACATAAATAAGCATGACATTCTATAATATTTAATTTTAGAACAAATATGTTAAAATGTGTTCAAAAAATTACTCATATATATTGTTTAAAGTGGTGGTCATAACGTACCTCCCCCTCTGTTGGTAGTATAAGTTCTGAAATATGGGTTGGTATTGCTAGGGTAAATATTAATGCAATAGCCGCCCAAAACAAGGTTGTAACCCTACTTTTTTCTTTTTTTTTAAATTGAGTTTCATACGAAAAAAAAAATGTTAACGGTTTGTCATCTACCTCTGTGATTGACACATGTGGATGTGAAGGGCCAGCAGCCGGCTGGTAAAAGGGCAACCGCTGAAAAGTGGAAAGACCCTCAATCTCAATCGGAACGGTTTATCGGGTATTTTTACATGTAGAATTCAACTTTAGAAAAAATAGGGTAAGAGCTTTATTTTTCAATTATTAAATATGTGAATTAGTACAGTAGGCCTTCACTGTTTCTTCGAAGCTGGCCATATTCATGAATTCCGACATCTACCAAATGTATTTTATATGGATTTGTATGGCTTTTAAAGATAGTTTTGTTATGACCTGCTATAATTTATTTCCTGTTTTCAATATCGGCATAATTTATTGTGATATGTGTGTACATAAAGGGTATAAACGATATAAATTGTCAAAAACACTTTTTGAAATCAGAGTACAAATAAGTAAACAAACATTTAATAAATTGTGTTTCTAATTACTCAAGTTTTCACCACAAAAATATTTGTTCCAGTTTAATATTTATGAAAAGGAGAATATATTATTCAATCTAATATTAAGGAAACACAAATGCACTAATTTGTTTTTACTTACAACGTAGTCGTGTAAGAATACTTGTATTCATGTGGAGTAGTTCAGCATTTTCCATTCCCTATTTCAAGTAAAAAATTAAATATGAGAAACAAAAGTAATTTTTAATACCATTTTTTGTTAGATATCCCCAAACATACAAACTGTATATATTTAGCTGCTTGTCTATATATATATATAATATATATATATATATATATATATATAGAGGCCTATATAAGCTGCCAAATATGCTACATAGACTGGGAATAGAGAAATGTATGTTATATAATTTATACCATATATGTGGTCTCGAGGTAGCGTGCTGCCTGTCACGCAGCGGGCCCGAGTTCGATTCCCTGTCGGGACAAGCTTCCTGGGTGAGGTTTTTCCTCATCTGTAAGACAAATCTCAAGTAGCTTTAAGACCCAAAAGGTCCCCGAACATCATCTGACAATCATCATCATTATCATCGTTTAACGATGTGGAAAGTGACGGGAAGCTACCACATCTATAAGTCCCTAGTAGGCCTAAAGCTGCAAAGCATAGCATGAAAATATGATTGCAGTGAAAGACCTGCCCTAAGGCAGAACACTATAGTGTGTGTATATATATATCTTAAGGGGTTGGTAGCGAAGCATAGCTTTTGGGATTCTAGAGGATCTCATTCGTCTTAAGTGACTCATCCAGTTATTTTGATAATTCTATATGAAATGGAGTACTGGTTCCAGACTAAGTTCTTTCAGGATTCCCTCATTACATTTATGTCGTCCGCCTCATAAATTTCATTTCACTAGCTATTATTATGATTTCCTCCAAGCCTCACTTGCGATAACACAGAACGGGTTCTGTCAAGATTTTATATAGGCTTAATATAGGCATATTATTGTGCTTTTCTATACAAGGGCAGATTTCATTGCATTGTGAATTATTCCCATAGTTTTGGAGTATTTTACAATTTTGCTTCTTATATCCATATCATCCTTAAATGTTAACTTAAGCCGAGATATGTTAAATCTTTCACTTTTCCTAAAATTTTGTTTTCCAAGCAAATATTTTTACTGGGAGCAAGTATTTTCCACAGAAGACCATAACTTTTGTTTTTCTTGTATATATTTTGTTATATTTTTTAACAGTAAAATTCAAATTATTTAGGGAATATGTAAATCATTTTCATTGGGTGATATTAAGGTCATCTCCAAAATTAAGTGAATCTAATTTTAACTTTCTGTTTATTTAGAAATAACCATGATGCATTCATCTCCATTCTTGGATAATTTTATTCATGTATACTTTATTATAAAAAAAGAGGGGAGAGACCAGAACCCAGTCTAAACTACTGTATTAATTTCGAGCCTTTCTGATATCCTGTTCTTAGTTTCAGTAACAATTAAAGTAGTTTTATAAATATTCAATACATTGTTTATAATCTATTGTGGCAGATTGTCCTATGACAACATTTATAATAATAATAATAATAATAATAATAATAATAATAATAATAATAATAATAATAATAATAATAATAATACTTACTTACTTACTTACTCACTGGCACTATCGAACCCGTAGGTTCATGGCCGCGCGGACATAAGCTCTCCATACATCCCTATCCTGAGCTAATGCTTTCCAATCATTTCCTGTATAATCTACTTCCCTCAAATCATAGTTAATGTTGTTCTCCCACCCTCATTCTTGGTCTACCAACTGGGCGTTTTCCTTCTGGCTTTCCTACAAGAAGTTTCCATGCACGTCTTTCATTCCCCATACGCGCAACATGTCCCGCCCATCGCAGTCTACGGGACTTAACTGTTCTTATTATATCTGGATTCCTATAAAGACCATGTAGTTCATTGTTATGTAGTCTTCTCCATTCACCTGTCTGTTCATCTCTCTTTGGTCCAAAAATTTTCCTAAGAACTTTATTCTCAAATACTCGTAATTATAATAATAATAATAATAATAATTGATTTCTATTCAGTCTATCAAAAGTATTTTTTTAATAAATGAAGGCAACATAGGTTTCATTATTAAATTATCTGATAACTTCAAAGAAAAAATGCCCATCACAGCAAGATCGTCCTTTACGGAAGCCATTTTATTCTTCATCAAGTATGTATGTATAATATTTGTTCAATTTATTTTTCATAATATTCGCATATATTTTATAACCAGTGTAGCAAACTAATTCCTGTATAATTTTCATGATTTTACGAGTCCCCTTTTACGATAGATTTTGTCCAACGTATTGGGATATCTCTCCCATTCCACATTAAATTCATAAAATGAAGTAATATGTACAAAAAATATAGGATAGGCACGTTTGAATAATTCTGTATTTATTGAATCTTCGCCTGGGGCTATTCCCACAAAAAGTTCATCTTCCATTCACCTGTGATATGTGTATGAGAACTGAAATTAATGTTATTCCCTGAACGTATTACACAGTTGTATAGTAATAGAACGATACTGCGCAGGACCGCATACTACTCCCCACCTCTCTCTATACTCCGCGCAGCACCTAACCTGTAGCGTTTGTTTTAGTGTAGAATCCTCTAGCCCTGGTTATGATTGACTAGTAATGAAAGAAGATTTGTAGTGTCAGACCATACATTCTGAAAGTATTGGGACATTTGTCTTAAGGGGATAACATTGATGTTAATTATGTATTCTAAAATACCTTTTCGGGATTCTTGACCGTGTCTTGCAGTGTTGTCTTCTCGATGTTTCATCACCTACTGTGGGTTGATATTTTCAGGAGATTTTGCTTGCTAAGTAGTTAACAGTTTACTACGAAAGTTTACACAAGCAAAATCTCCTGAAGAAGGCGATGAAACGACGAGAAGACAACACTACAGGACACGGCCAAGAATCCCGAAAAATATTTTGGAATACATAACGATAGCCGTGAAAGTCGTAATCAATATATTAATGTTAATGTTATATTTTATTTCACTGCCCAATTTTTTTTTGTATGATTGTAGTTGAGGTCTTGTAATATAGCCACCAACTCCTGCCAGGTTTATCTACGTTCCTTTCTAACTTCTCTTTTTTTTAATTTTTTAAACAAATTTGTTCCATTCGTTTTACTAGACATATATTTGTTATATACTTCTTTTATCGTTTATTATTTTCAGTATGTCTTCAACACATTGCCGCAGGCCTCTCTTTTAAGTCATCTACTTCTGGTGCTCAAAGTTCCTATCGTCGCAGTTTTGTTTTAATATACGTGAAAGTTTAACCCACTCCTCTTCAATATTATATGAAACTGGTATATCTTGCATTATATATATATATATATATATATATATATATATATGAGTTTTTTTCGGGGTTTTCTCACCTTAAGACAAATGTCAGGAAGGTTAGTGCCCAACGGTCCCAGAAAATCATCCGGCCATCATCATTTTCATCATCATCCTTCACCGATGTGAAAAGAAACGAGAAGCTACCACACCTATAGTTCCCTAGTAAAGCTGCAAAGCATATCATGAAAATACTATGATTGAAGTGAAAGACCTGCCATCTGGCAGAATTACTGTGGATGGGATGTATATATTTATCACCAACAGCGAATGTAAAATAAACTTCCTTTTCTTGAATGAATATAATAACAATATACAGTGCATAAGCGTGAGAGTAGAGAAATGCATTACATTTCAATGCATGTACGCGTAATTCAAAACCCGTTAAATCTGTGTTTCCCACGTACAATAATATTATAATTATTTAAACCAACGATACAACGAAGTGCAGTAAAATTTTACTGTTCTTACAGTTTAACCTTGACTGTATGACATTAGCAATATTTATTTTTTGCCCGATAGTGCGATTTGCCGTAATTACAGCAATGGCGACCCTGAATGAAAGTTCAACTTCCTACATTTCGGGGTTGCCAACCTAAATAACTAACTATAATAAAATAACTATACTGTAATATTACATATTACAAACACGCGTGTGGGAAGTAAAACCACTGCCCTCCATTTATTCTACACACAATGTATATACAAAAAATATCCAAAAGGTAGTGTTAATATACATTATACAAAACAAATCACTGCATTTTAAATGAACTGAACGTTATTTGAAACAATATAAAACAATAAATATGTACTTGCCGCCATTTTATCACTAACTGGTCTCACGGCCTCCTGTTATTTTATCAGTAATTGGTCTCATGACCTGCTGTAGTCTCAACTAATAAACATTGTCCACACTGTTAACGTTAGAGAGTTGTTTATAATGAACGCAAATATTTCCATCAAATATGTTATTATATTACTATTATTTATTATTTTGAAAACACCATTGAGCAAAAAACAACGTACAACGCACGTTTGTGAAGTGTTTTACAGAATCTCTGAAATTAAAAACCTCGCTATCGCTCGGTTTTTAAATATTTTCCTTCGTTCTGTAAAAACCACTTCCCGACCTCACATCGTAATATACTAGTATTGAACATGAAGTAAAATAAGTATTCTCACTTTTTAGGCAGTTGGCTGCTTGCGTCACCACAGCGACCAAGATAATGACACAACGGGATAAGAAACAGAATGTTCAAAATGAATATGTTCCGGTACCAACATCCCCGGAAGGTAAGTAAATCTATATTAATTTCATTACCAATCGTTAAGTCGATCATCGGGAATGTTTCTGTGGGGACAAAGACTTCCTCAACCAAATATACCATCACAGACATCAGTGACGTTAAACCAAGTATAATTCTTTTAAATAACTGAAAACGGGTTTCCACTAACAATTTTTCAATATTTATATATATATATATATAGGCCTTGCAGCAGACTTTTGTATAGGCACGAGGGTCTCTTCTGGGCGTGTTTTAGATTAAGCTTATTTCTGGGTTCTACCGGTGTGAAGGATAAGGAATTCGATGATCAGTAACAATGAGTTGTGTAGTTAATTAAAAAGGGTTTATTTTGTTAACCTCTTATGAACACTTGGGGTGCTTTTTATGATTTTTACATTTTCTTCTTAGAGACTTTATTTTACCAATATTAGTTTATTATCAAATATATTAATTGATATAGAGCACCCGACGCTTTTGATGGTAAAATTATTTATCCCAAGCGTGTTGAAAATTAAAATTATTTTTAATTTTTTTTAATTCGGTTTTCTAATAAAGCGTGTTGTTTTAGTTTTTTAAAACTATTATTTATTTTCTTTATTCGTGCCACATGCACTGCCCATTTTAGTCTACGAGACTTATCTGGATTTTTATAATGATCATGTAACTCCTGTTAAGTAGCCTTCACATCAAAATATTAAACAATCTGCCTCTAGAAACGCCATCACAGCTACTGCAACTTACATAGCGTGTTGTAGTAAAAAACAGAGTCCTGTAATAGTTTACAGTCGACCGTGCGTCGTGGGAGTAGTAGAGTCTTCCCCAGAGATTGCAGGACTCTCCAATAGTTATCACAGTGAAGTTACGGGTACATTATAATAAATAAAATACACACATATACTAATTTATCTCATATTTCTCATCCTTAATATTTTGTCTTAACGGAGGAAGTAAATCGCTTTGATTTTATATCACAACATTTAACACATCAATATTTTCAATTGATAGACCAAACGTTGTGCATAGTTGGTACATTGTACGCCATTGTTAAAAGTATAATACTCGCTCTTTCGTTGCTGAAAGATCTCATACGCAATTTTTTAATTCGATTTTAGGTTCGTGCCATAAAATCGATACGTATAATCATTTTTTTAAAAGGGCGACGGTCAGTAATTACTTACACTAAACGAATTATTCAGCAGATCGAATTTAAATTAGAATTTTACTGATTTACGCAGAATGTATATGGCGTATTTGTTTTGTTAATTGAATTATATTAAAATAAACAAACATTTTGGTCGCTAGAGCATTATGATACACTTGGAGTAAGATATGGTAACCAATAAGATTTAAAATAAATGATAGTTTTAAAAAACTAAAACAACAACCTTTATCAGAAAACCGAAATAAAAATGAAAAATAATTTTAATTTCCAACACGCTTGGGATAAAATTAAAGTGGTCAACATAAAAATCATCTTCAACACATACAGAATAAAACTAGAGTTATCAACAAAAAGAAAATAGTTTTACCATCAAGAGCGTGGGGTGATCTATTTCAATTAATATATTTGTTAATAAACAGATATTGGTAAAAGTAGAGTCTCTCAGAAGAAAATGTTAAAATCATAAAAAGCACCCCACGCTTTTGATGGTAAAATTATTTTCTTTTTGTTGATAACTCTAGTTTTATTCTATATGTGTTGGAGATGATTTTTTTGTTGACCAATTTAATTGTATGCCTAGCATGTTGGAAATTAAAATTATTTCTCCTTTTTAGTTCGGTTTTCTAATAAAGTGTGTTGTTTTTAGTTTTTTTAAAACTATTATTTATTTTTTCCTAAAGATTTATTATGTTTAAGCTTTCTCTTTTCTCTTGTTTTCATGTCTTTTATACTAATTTTTTAGATATGTTACTTGTCGTATCAATCTCATCTCTGCAGACTCTATTTGCTTGGATTTTTTTTCGTTTATCAAAATCCAGTAGCCACATCCACATAGGATATATGGGGCAGATAGTATAAAATTTTAGTTTTTTTGTGGTTTTTCTGACTCTTCCGGAAAATAATTAAATTGTGTATTTTATTTTGTATATATTTTTATGTTATATATATATATATATATATGAAAGGTACTGAAAAAAACAGCTGAATCTCACTTTTTCTTGATACTGAGAAAAATAAATTTTATTATACCAACACTACGTATTGGCGAAACTCTATTACGCCAAACTTTCAAGGTAAACAAACCCGTGAGTAAACTGTTCGTTTTACTGATTCAAACTTCTATAAGATAGTCCTTTCTGAGAGTGGAGACAACTGCGCCCTCACGACTCATCTATGAACTCACGAAGGAAACATCCTACATAGAATATCTACGACTGAGAATGCTACTAGTCGTTACCAAGAACATTTAAACAACAGGAGAGAAAAACAGAGATTGATAGGTGATAATTTCTACACCTCAGGAGCTATGCTGGACAGGAACTGGATGAAGGCCAACCAAGAGCTAAGACATGTTGTAACACGATATGCGATTCACGGCTTTCATCATAAGGTGTGCAGAATCAAGAAATATCACGAATCTAGTGAGAAGTGCGTGTGTGAAAAATTGTGTGGCGGACAGTGCGACCGATATATACCGAAATGTTCAAGAAACACGAAATCGCTGAACGACCACAGCAAGGACTAAATTACAATCAATGTCCTTTAGGGCGAACCTTTCTTCATATTATTATTCCGATTGAGGGTCTTTCCACTTTTCAGCGGTTGCCCTTTTACCAGCCGGCTGCTGGTCCTTCACATCCACATGTGTCAATCACAGAGGTAGATGATCAACAGCCAGTGTAGGGGTCACATGTGATTAGCATGTCGAGTCCCCCAGCCGTTATAGCTGGTTCTTCAACCTGGAGCCGCTACGTATTGTAGCTACCCAATTGCCTCACGATGCTGGGTGGGCACCGGTCCCATACTGGCCGAAATACCATGAGAAAATGTCTTTCCCCATGGAGACTCGAACCAGCGCAAGTCCCGTAGCTCTGCGCCAAGGCTTCCTACCTTAACCGCTCGGCTACGGCGCAGGACCATATTATCATAAGATAGTCATTTTCATGGACTATTTAACTCGTGCCCCAAATGGGAGTCAATGACCAATCACGTTACAATGATTTTTTATTTACAACCAATCACGTTACAATGATTTTTTATTTACAACCAATCACAGTCGTGTTTCGCCTAGAATTTACCAACTAAAGTTTATCATAATAAAGAAAGCACTTCCTTTTTAACATTCTGAATAGGCCATGACAAAATCCCGCAGTGACTGACTCACTAAGAAATACGGCATGAATGTCAACACATACCACAGGCGGGAGTTAATATAAAAACATTTGTAGCAATTGATTATACCACCAAAAAAAGAAACCACTGTTTGCACTTTCTTAAATGTATTTTTTCCCAGAAAAATATGTCATATTTACATCATAGGACATCAGTAATGAATAATATACAGTTTGATGTGTTTCATTTTTTCTCCTCTAGAGTGCATTCTTACAATATTGCGTTCCTTTGGCAATAAATAATATGATCTGGTTGCAGTGACGAACAAAAGAAGCAAATGAAGCGTACCGATCGTTTCTCATTTGTTTTCAAACATCGCCGTTTACATTAAATATATAAATATTTTAAAATAACTATATTTAAATAATGATTTGTGAATAAACAGCTTAATTTTATTCGTTAAATAGTCCTAACAAATGTCACTGTTGATTTCCAAATGCTCTAGATAAATTCACTCCTCGCTTCGTGAGTCCTGAATTTATAGATAATTTGGAAATCACTCGTGGCATTACTTATGAAAATCTTGGTAACTTAAACTCCATTTCAACAAAAAAGTGGCTTGTCTGCTTCTTTCCCTGGATCATTCATAAACACACACACACATACACACACACACATATATATATATATATATATATATATATATATATGGAAAAATCCAAAGAGCAAGACCTCCAAAAGGAACTTTAAACCTTGAGTCTCCCGAGTATGAGGATTTTCAGGCTCGTAAAACATCCTTACGCCTGAATAAAGTAAACTTTACCGACCTTCTTCTTCCTAATAATATTTTACTTGCTTACTCATCCATAACATTTTTTGCGAAACAAACGTAACTAAATTAACTTGGTCTAGTAACTCCTAACAAAGGAGAGACTAAGGCCCAACATTGGGCTGTTACTCCATTGTATATATATATATATATATATATATATATATATATATATATATATATCACTGAGCTACAAGCCGGAGGGTCGAGGGTTCAAGTCCCGTTGGGGTCAGGATTTTTAAACTGACCCAAACCCTCTGGCGGCACTATGGCCCTGGGGTCGACTCAGCCTCTAACGGAAATGAGTACCAGACACTTGTTCTGGGGGTAAAGGCGGCCGTCACGCAGGGCTGACAACCCGGCTGACATAAAGTGCCGATTGTCTAGAAAAAGTGGGAGCCTTAACCTCCTACTACCCCAAGGGCCTCCGGGCCTGTTGTGGGATCACTTTACTTTACTTTATATATATATATATATATATATATATATATATATATACTGTATGTACATATTTTTTCATTGCTATTTTTGGTGTCTAGCAAGTATTATCAATGAAGATTTATAAAACTTTTCAAAAATATTCCTGTGAGAACAATCCCAATAGCTATATTCCTTGGGAATTCGTTAAAAAATTCCATCAAGTTTGTCACCGGAGACTTTGGAACCTTAATTCTAAAATAAGAGTTTCAGTTGTCAACTCATTCTCCAAGAGTATCATCATTGCTTCATTACAAAATATTCAATATGAATAGAATATAAAAGCCTAATCATGAATTGAACTTTTAAAAAATTATAAATATTAAACACGTTCCAATGTTCTGAATCGTTACGCACCGTATGTATAAATATGAACGTATATTAGAACTATGCTGTACAAATTCCGACCGAGATTGGTTTTGGTAAATGCATCGCAATTGTTACGTGAAATTAAATTGGATGAAAACAAAACAAAACGGTATTTTGTGAACATGTATGTAGATTTCAATCAGGCATTTCGGTTCTTTTTATTAACATTTTATCAAGTTTTACAGAGCGCCCATTGTCAAGGGACGAGCTTTAATACTGACAAAAGCTACCAATGTCCAACCATGTTTCTGTTAAATACTCTATTTTACATCCACATATATATGTTGATTCTTAGGTTCCACAGCATACACTCACGTATTGCCCTGAGATCTTATTCCACATTATCCATCCATTTTATGGGAGATATTCTTTCCGTTTGTCATCAAATGTATTTATTATAGCTTCTCTACGGCATAGATTTGATTCATTTGTTTTGAAAACATGACCCAGTTATCTAATTCTTGAGCATTGTTCACTTTGACTACATTAATATCATTATATCTCAGGCCTATTAACCTTTTTTTTTCTTTTTTTTTTTGTACTGGTTTTCCTTCTTGTTTTACCTTTTCCTTTTTCTTTACCTGTTTAACTTCCTTTAATTCTCACATATACACAAGGACATGACCCACATACCCAGACCCAAGGTAGAGATTTAAAATCCCCTACCCCGCCAGGAATCGAACCCGGGTCGCCGGAGTGGAAGGTAGGGACTCTACCGAATACGCCACGGCGACGGACAACCCTTAAATTCGCAATGTATCATATAGGATACATCAATTGTTTTAATTTATATAATAGTTTTAATAAAAACAGAAGAAAGCTAACAATAATAAATCACTGAAATGTGTGTGGAATTACACAATATACCTAATAATATTAGGGTTAGGATTTTTATGTACTAAAAGTTAAAATTGCAACATAGTATAATGAGAAGTTAGACTTATGACTGTTTTTTGTTTTGGTTTCACATATAAAAAGTTGAATCGTATAATGAGAAGTAAGACTTTTGACTTTATTTTATCTTGGTTTCTCACACAAACAGTTGAATAATATACACTATCGGAATTGCAATCTTACCTTTTATTGCATAAATATCCTATCCCTACTAATAATATAAGTTATGTACGTTCCGCCACATTTAAATAACTAAAACGAGAAATTATTGTTTTGCCAATTTAAGGGTTAATAAGTGCTCACTAGGTGCGAAAAGACAATCCGCCTCTCCTATTCAACCTTTCGTTGGACAGGCTGACAATGTAGGATACTGCTATTCGCTTGTCAGTTGTGTTGTATCATACATCTGATGAACGAAATGCCAGTGAGCACTTATTAATAGCCTTGTTATATTCGATGCACCAAATGCCAGTTCAGAGCCAAAGTGAATCGAAATAGTAGGAGGGATAATATAATATTTTTAATATTTAATGATTTTTTATTAAGGATTTTCTCTACACTACAGTAGTTACCCTTCAGTCCAAATTTATTTTGTTCCGCCACAGATTTCTATCCTCAGCATCTTCTTCTTTGTGGTCTGTGCTGATCATGTTTCTTCTCACTTCATCCATTCACTGTTCCCTAGGTTTCCCCTCGTCGTCGTCCTCCTCCTCCTCCTCCTGCTTTCAGCATTCCAATCCAGCATAATTGTTGGGATTCTTTTATTCCCCATCCTCTTCACATGTTCATACCATTTCAATCTTCGTTTCTCTACTACTTCCATAATATTATGTTTAACATTCATTATTTCTCTCATTTTCTGATTCAGAACTTTCTCCTTTCTTGTTTTTTATGCCATTCGCCAAAAATCCGTTTCTGTTGTCAATAATTGTTTTTGCTTGCTGTCTACCTAAAGTCCAGGTTTCTGCACCATACAACATAACACTTTGTACTTCTTCTTCTTCTTGTAAGCCCTTGTTTCCCTCAACGATATTTAGGCGTTCTCCCCCTACAAGGAAGAAATTGAACACTTTGTACTAATGATTTAAATATCAATGTCTTGGTTTTACTTACAATATTTTTACTCCATATAACTGAATTTAACATTCAAATTACTTTTCTTCCTTCACTATTTTTTATCAATTTCACTATAACTTTTCCCATCTGATATTTATTGATTTAATAATAATAATAATAATAATAATAATAATAATAATAATAATAATAATATTACTTCGGTTTAAGGTTACAAAGTTATAAGTTGAAGAGCGGATTTCTGCGACCTAAAAATAAGAAAATATGCATGCATTTATGGCCGAAAAATGTTTGAATATGACCCAAAAAAGACAAAGAAATATTACATATAATTTAATGAATATAACCTCCAAAGTTTGGCATACATGTAAAGAAGCACGGATTTTGTACAACTAAAAGTAGTTTCCTAGTTTTCATGGAAAAGGTGACTTATCTGGATATTTCCCCGTATCCTTCATATGTACTCAAAGTATTGAATTCTGACTAAGCTCCAAAATGGGTTGTATAACATTTTCCATAACAAACCAAAATCCTGTTATATGCAAATATTTTGACCATAAATGTTATTTCCGCTACTGCGAAATACTGCATCGTTTCGAACAATTAAAAGTTCTTTGTTTTTTATCATGATTGTTCCTGAATCTAATTGAAAACTTCGTTGATTATACTCAATTCTCTACTCCATTTAAAATGTAACAACGGATGAATGAGATTCTGCATTCAGATATACTTGCTGCCGAAAAGCAATGTACAGAGTGTTTAGAAAGGTATAACATTTAAGTGATGGAATATATCGTATCCTCTTCAATCGTCGAGTACAGTTATGACATATTAAATTTTATTCTTGGGCAAAATGAATATTTGGTACAAATAAATGTTAATTTTGAAAGCTAAGTCCTTCTTGCCCTCCAAATTGGAGATCTTTATAGAAGCCAAAACCGATTTGGCAAGTTATAATATTGATTTTATTAAATTAGTTCTAAAATATCAAAACTATTCAATTTTTACCAAAAAATGTAAGTTTGATTTCTATAACTAACTCGTTGGCACTATCGAACCCGGAAGTACATGCCCGCTTGTACATAAGCGCTCTATATCCCTATCCTGAACTAATGTTTTCCATTCATCCCCTATATAAAATATAACATTTCTCCATTTTCCACGAATTATCATGGCTACATCTTAGAGAGAAGAAAATTACACTGTCTAGTTCTCTTGTTTAAGATTCTACATACCTCGACTCTCAATTATTTATCCTCTCGTTTCCAGAATGTAACCTCCAAACATAACTTAAACACACGATCACACATGATCTTACTTAATATATCGCAACATAAGACATTACATCACTCCACGTCGTATACTAGTAGTAGTAGTAGGACTTTATTAGACAAAAGTAAGATATTTACAATATTATTTACAAATATGGGTCGCACGGGCAGTAAGCCGTGCGTGCTTTTGACAGTCCGTTGCAATAAAGTAATAATTGCTACTAGTGTGAAGAAAAATAGACAACAACAAAAAAAGCAATAACATTACAATTACATAATTAAAACGCAATATTATTACAATTAAATAATAACACAATAGCATTATGCATTAAAAAAAGCAATAACATTACAATTACATAAAGAAAACACAGTAATATTACAATTAAATAATAACACAATAGCACTATACACTAAAAAAACCACAACATTGCAATTACTAAAGAAAACACAGTAATGTTACAATTAAATAATAACACAATAGCATTATACATTAATTAATTTATATATATAATTATTAAGAAATAATGTTATTTCATTTTGATAACATATATTTATTCATGAATGAGTGTTGTTCTTATTATCCGCGTTTTATCCAGAAATTTACCCAAGTTTATCCAATTTTCTGGATTTACCAATAACTCGTAGCATGCCAATCTTTCCCGATTTGAATTTAGAAATCTTTCCGGTAATAACTGACGTCTCCAATATTCTAAATCATTACATTGTCCTAATATATGTATCTCGTCTTCAAATTTCCCGCACATTGGACATATTCGCATATCGTGCTCGTCGCTAATTTTTTGAAATTTCCATGCCCCTAGCCTAAACCAAGCAAGCCCTGATCTCTCTTTAAATCCTAGGTTGAGAATATACGATTCTTTTTCCCCAGACGTGTTTTAGGTCTCTTTGTAAACACAGTGAGCGTTTTCCTATACATTCGGCGAAAGTATTTTGTTGGTTTATATCTAAGTACCTCCTCCTTATTTTTCTCCACACGTTCTTGCGATTTTCAGTCCCTTTTTCCCATATCCAGCCCATCCCAATCTTTTGGAGTTCTCTCTTAACCTCGTCTGCCCAAAATTTAACATCTATGTTTTTAATTTGGTGGTCGTAACAAATTGCTCTAAGCATTGTTTGTTCACCTTGGATTAGTCGCAACCAGTATTTGAGTACACGAATTTTACAGTTTATGTCGTCCTGGAATGACCCAAATTCATATAGAATTCCACAGTTAGAAACGGCCTTACTAAGTCCTGTAATATATTTTAGAAAATGCGTATTTACCTTATTTAGTATTTCCGTTCTTTGGAAACCCCAAATCTCACTACAATAGTGCATTACTGGCCTGACCATCGCTCCATACATTTTTTCTAATGTGCTGACTGGAATATCAGGCACTTGACGCAGAATGCCGAGTACACTGTTAAGTTGTCCCCTCCCTTTAAATAATGCTATATCAATATGTTTTTTCCACTTCCCGTTCATTTTCAACGTCGTACCTAGATATTCAAAATGTTTCACGTTTTGAAGTACTTGATCTTTGTATTTCCATTCCTCTGCTCTACCATAAACCGTCCCATTTTTAAAGGTCATTGTTTTTGTCTTACTAACATTTACAGTCAATCCCCAATTCCTACAGTATATTTCCAGTAGGTCAAGACCTCTTTGCAATCCCTTGATTGTCTTGGAACAGATAATTAAATCATCTGCATACAACAGGACTGGGATTTTAACATTTCCTATCTCCGGAGCCTCAATTTCTCCTTCTAGCATTACGTCTACAATATCAGCCACGAATAGATTAAATAGCATTGGTGATAAAATGCAACCTTGTCTCACTCCCCGATTGGCTTCACTGCTCACTGTAATGTGCCCTTGGTCTACTTTTATACAAAATGTAACATATTTATAAATTGACATTAAAGCATGTATCATTTTATGAGACAATCCTTTCCGATTTAATTTTTCCCAAAGTGCGCTTCTGTCCACAGTATCAAATGCCATCTTAAAATTAATGAATGCACAAAATAATTTACCCCCCTTCATTTTCAGATTGTCATCAATTAATGTTCTCAGAACAAATACGTTGTCCACCGTGGAGTACCCTTCTCTAAAACCTGCCTGATAATTTGAGAGCCTATAGTTCTCTTTAGCCCATTGTCTCATGCGTTCGTAAAGTACTTTACAATATATTTTTCCGAACACTGACAAGAGACAAATTCCCCTGTAAATTTCTGATACCTGTGTCCCACCTTTTCCTTTGTATAGAGGTTGGATGACACCTGTCGCCCAGGCTTCCGGATAATCTCCTCCATTAAAAAGTTTGTTGAACGCAGTTTTCAAAAGTCTAATAATTTATTGGATGATATCATATTTTTCAAGAATTCCCCTGGTATTCCATCAATTCCAGGTGCTTTACCATTCTTTAAACATTTAATGGAAGAGACCACTTCATTTTTCGAAATATCCTGATCCAGTAATTGAATATGAATTGGGTCAGGGATCTCAACTATATTTTCGTGATTATATCTTAACCTCTCATTTCCCAGCACCCTGTCAAAGTAACTTTTCCATTCCCCGGGCGTTATTCTTGTCCGATTTATGCACTTTACTTTGAGTTCCCTTACCGCTTTCCATATGTCCGCAATGTTCCCACTTTCAGTCGCGACTCTCATTTCTTCGGATTTCTTATTTTTCCATGCTAGTTTTATTTCTCCTAATAATTCTTTATATTCCTTTCTCTCTTGCGCATAATTTTTTCTGTTTTCAGCTGTGCTTTCTTTTCTAAACTTTAAAAGACTACTTTCGACAAACTACTTCTTCTTTCTACGTGCATTATTGTACCACCCTTTGTCCTTCGGGTTCATTGCGCATTTAACCTTGAATTTTTCCCCTGCTTTTTGAAAAGATTCTGTCAAAGTTTTAATAATTTCCATCCCGCTAATATCATTCAATTGCAGATCGTATACTATCTTCACTTCTCGCAACTGGAATTTCCCCACCACAATAAATCAGGGGCTGCCGCACGTTGGCATCTTTAAAGGGAAATTTGAATTTATATTTGTTCTAAACTTGGCTTCATGGTTACCCGGTGTAAGGTACTTACTTACTTACTTACTCACTGGCACAATCGAACCCGTAGGTTCATGGCCGCAAGGACATAAGCTCTCCACACATCCCTATCCTGAGCTAATGCTTTCCAATCATTCCCTGTATAATATATTTCCCTCAAATCATAGTTAATGTTATTCCCCCACCTCATTCTTGGTCTACCAACTGGGCGTTTTCCCTCTGGCTTTCGTACAAGAAGCTTCCATGCAAGTCTTTCATTCCCCATACGTGCAACATGTCCTGCCCATCGCAGTTTCGAGACTTAACTGTACTTATTATATCTCGCTTCCTATAAAGACCATGTAGTTCATTGTTATGTAGTCTTCTCCATTCACCTGTCTGTTCATCTCTCTTTGGTCCCAAAACTTTCCTAAGTACTTTATTCTCAAATACTTGTAAACTTCTTTCCTCTCTTAAAGTAACAGTCCATGCTTCGCACCCATATAATATAACTGGTAGAATAACAGTTTTATATATTTTCAGTTTAACGTTTTTTGAAAGGAGTTGAGACATCAAGAGTCTCTGTAATGCATAATAGCACGCATTTCCAGAATTGAGCCTATGTTTAATTTCTTTGTGCATCTCATTCCTATTTGTGATTATTGTTCCTAGGTATTTGAATTCAGCCACTTCCTCAAAATTTCCCTCATTTGTCATTAGCTGTCCATTTTCATTATATATTGAATTTCTACGTGTGACCATATATTTAGTTTTATTGATATTTACTTCCAGTCCTAATTTCTTAGTGTTACTCAATAGTGTGCGCGTGAGGTCCTTTAATATTTCCTCGCTATCGGCCAATAATACTACATCATCAGCATAAACTAACAGCTTATTAATACCATTGAGTTCCAAGCCTTCCTCATTCTCTAAAGAATTAATGGCATGCTATAGTATAAAATTAAATAGAAGAGGAGATAGTGCATCTCCTTGCTTCAACCCATTCTGGATTTCAAAAGTGTCCGAAAACTGTTTGCCTACACGCACCCTACTCTTTGTGCCATTTAGACACATTCATATAAGTCTAACTAACTTTTTAGGAATTCCGAACTCCGGCAGGATACTGTATAACTTGTCCCTCTTAATTGAATCATATGCTTTTTTGAAGTCTACATATAGTTGATGTACAGTACCATTATATTCCCATTTCTTTTCTAAAATCTGTCTTATACTAAAAATCTGATCTGTTGTAGGCCTGTTTTTTCTAAATGCACATTGATGATCTCCTAGAATGTCATCAATATAGGAAGTAAGTCTGCTTACTAATATATTTGTTAGAATTTTGTATGAAGTTGAAAGTAATGAGATGCTCCTGTAGTTGTTGCAGTTAGTTTTATCTCCTTTCTTGTAAATTGGTACGATAATTGACTCCTTCCATTCATCTGGAAGAGCTTCTTTTTCCCAAATCATACTAAGCAACCAGCGTATCTTGTCCATCAATTTTTCTCCCACTGATTTTATCAGTTCTGTTGGGATCTCATCTGAACCTGATGCTTTATACATCTTCAATTTTTCAATCGCCATTTCAACTTCTAATGCACTTGGTTCTGCGACTGGCATTTCTGCTCTCTGTAAATTATCCTCCTCAATGTCCTGTCCTGCTTGTACATTTCATAGCTGATTAAAGTAACTTTTCCATCTATTTAATATACTCCTGGAATCTGCAATCATATCCCCATTTTCATCCCGAATTATATTTGTTCTAGCCTTAAACACTTTCTTCTCTATACTAATTCCCTGATATAATTCTCTAATGTTCCTATTTTTTGCCATTCATTTCAAGATCATTAATCTTCTCTCGCAAATATTCCCTCTTTTTACTATTTAGCAGCTTGATGGTTTCCCGTCTAATACTACCCAACTGCTCTAAATGTACGTCATTTGGCTCGTGTAACCATTTAATTTTTACTAGCTTTCTTTTCTTTACAATGTCGGCACATTCCTCATCAAACCATTTCTTGTTTTGCCTCTTGTTTAAACAACCAATGGTTTCTGATGCTGACAATTTAATAGTATCTCTTATATCCTCCCATTCTTTATTTATATCAGTTTCTTCTTCGTTTGTCACATTGTCATCTGAAGATTCCAGTACTTCAAATCTATTAGCAATTTTGATTTGGTATTCTTGCCGCATTTCATCATTTTTCAAGTTTCTTAATTCAAATTTTACAGAATCATCTTTAGCGTTTTTTTCCTCTCATAAGCGATAGCCGTTGCCTGATTTTCACTCTGACCAGATGGTGATCCGAATTGCAGTCTGTCCCTCTAACTGATCTAACATCGATGATGATACTGTGCCAGCGTTTATCCACTAATACATGATCTATCTGGTTCCGAGTTTCTCCATCTGGGGACGTCCAGGTGTATTTATGAATATCCTTATGCTGAAATGTTGTCCTCTTAACAATGAGATTCTTCGATGTGACAAATGTGACTAATCTAACCCCGTTGTCGTTACTCTCTTCATGAAGACTGAATTTGCCTATTCTTGGTTTGAATATATCTTCCCGCCCCACTTTTGCATTAAAATCTCCTAAGACAATTTTCATATGATATCGTGAAAGGCTATCAAATAAGCATTCTAATTCTTCATAGAACTCATCCTTGATCTTGTGATCTTTATCTTCTGTGGGGGCATGTACATTTACAATTATAAAATCATGTCGTTTACCCTTTAGAATTATGTATGATATCCTATCACTAACAAACTTAATATCTCGGATAGCGGATAGGATCCTCCTTCTGACTAAAAAACCCGTTCCAAATGCAGGTCTTTCTGCACTCCCGTAGTATAATGCAAAACTTCCTGATTCCTGACTACCTTCTCCTGGCCACCTAACTTCCTGTAAAGCGATTATATCCAAGGGCGATGTATGTAATTCCCGTGTTAATATCTCTAGTGCCCCGCTATTGTATAAAGTCCTAACATTCCATGTTCCTAGGAACATGTCCCTGTGTTTGATCCTTTTGGCATGAGTTCCTTGAAGTAGTCCCCGCCCGGAGAACCGAATGGGGGACTATTTGACCTCCGGAAAATTTTACCCCAGTTGAACCCATGTCCGCATTTCTTGACGGTTGTATTTTTACGGCGAAAGATCGTCACTCTTTCGACCAAGGTTCTTTTTTCGTCTGGCTTATCACCTTCGACCAGTCCGGCATGGGTAACCCTATCGGCAGCAATGCTACCGCCGGCATAGCTCTCAGGATCATTTAAGCACGCAAGCCACTCCACCACGACATGGTAAAGATACCATGGAGGGACAATTTGTGCTGGTTGAGTGGAAGAGAAGATCTTATTGCCTTAATTCTGCCAGAATAAATAAAACTGTATTATTATTAGTCCACCGCTATGGTCTCCAGGTAGCGTGCTGCCTTGTCACGCAGCGGGCCCGGGTTCGATCCCCGGTCGGGGCAGTTTTTCTGGGTAAGGTTTTTATCGGGGTTTATCCTCACCTGTAAGACAAGTGTCAGGAAAACTTTAAGGCCCAAACGGTCCCCGAAATCATACGGCTATCATCATCATCATCCTTATCATGATGATCATCATCACCATCCTTCACCGGTGTGGAAAGCAACGGGAAGCTACCACACCTACAATTCCCTAGTAAAGTTGCAAGCATAGTATGAGAATGCTATGACTGCAGTGAAGGACCTGACTTCGGGCAGAATTACTATGGATGGATGATTATTATTATTATTATTATTATTATTATTATTATTATTATTATTATTATTATTATTATTATTATTATTATTATTATTATTATTATTATTATTATTATTATTATTATTATTATTGTTATTGTTACTAGATTTGAAATACTGGAATCTTCAGATGGCAATGTGGCAAACGAAGAAGAAACTGATATAAATAAAGAATGGGAGGCTATAAGAGATACTATTAAATTGTCAGCATCAGAAAGTATTGGTTATTCAAAAAAGAGGAAAAACAAGAGATGATTTGACGAGGAATGTGCAGACATTGTAAAGAAAAGAAAGCTAGCAAAAATGAAATTTTTACACGAGCCAAATGAGGTAAATTTAGAGCAATTGAGTAGTATTAGACGGGAAACAACCAGACTACTAAATAGTAAAAAGAAGGCATATCTGAGAGAGAAGATTAATGATCTTGAAATGAACGCAAAAAATAGGAACATTAGAGAATTATATCAGGGAATTCGGATAGAGAAGGCAGTGTTTCAGGCTAGAACAAACATAATTCGGAATGAAAATGGAGAAATCATTGCAGATTCCAGGACTATATTAAATGGATGGAAAAGTTACTTTAATCAATTATTAAATGTACATACAGAACAGGACATTGTGGAGGATAATTTACAGACAGCAGGAATGCGTCGCAGAACCAAGTGCATTAGAGGCTGAAATGGCGATTGAAAAATTGAAGATGTATAAAGCATCAGGTTCAGATGAGATCCCAGCAGAACTGATAAAATCAGGGGGACAAAAATTGATGGACAAGATACGCTGGTTCCTTAGTATGATTTGGGAAAAAGAAGCTCTTCCAGATGAATGGAAGGAATCAATTATAATTATCGTACCAATTTATAAGAAAGGAGATGAAACTGATTGCAACAACTACAGGGGCATCTCATTACTTTCAACTTCGTACAAAATTCTAACAAATAAATTAGTAACCAGACTTACTCCCTATATTGATGACATTCTACGAGATCATCAATGTGCATTTAGAAGAAGAAGGTCTACGACAGATCAGATTTTTAGTATAAGACAAATTTTAGAAAAGAAATGGGAATATAATCGTACTGTACATCAACTATACGTAGACTTCAGAAAAGCATATGATTCAATTAAGAGGGAGGAATTATATAGTATCCTGCTGGAGTTCGAAATTCCTAAAAAGTTAGTTAGACTTATATGAATGTGTCTAAATGGCACAAAGAGTAGGGTGCGTGTAGGCAAACAGTTTTCGGACACTTTTGAAATTCAGAATGGGTTGAAGCAAGAATTTACACTATCTCCTATACTATTTAATTTTGTACTAGAGCATGCCATCAAATCTTTAGAGGATGAGGAAGGCCTACAACTCAATGCTATTAATAAGCTGTTAGTTTATGCTGATGATGTAGTACTATTAGCCGATAGCGAGGAGATATTAAGGGACAACACGCACACACTATTGAGTAGCACTAAGGAATTAGGACTAGAAGTAAATATCAATAAAACTAAATATATGGACACGCATAGAAATGCATTATATAATAGAAATGGACAGCTAATGACAAATGAGGGAAATTTTGAGGAAGTGGCTGAATTCAAATACGGAGGAACAATAATCACAAATAGGAATGAGATGCACAAAGAAATTAAAATAGGCTCAATTCTGAAAATGCGTGTTATTATGCATTGCAGAGACTTTTGATGTCCCAACTCCTTTCAAAAAACGTTTAATTGAAAATATATAAAACTATTATTCTACCAGTTATATTAAATGGGTGCGAAACATAGACTCATACTTTAAGGGAGGAAATAAGATTACGTTTCTGAGAATAAAGTTCTTAGGAAAATTTTTGGATCAAAAAGACATGAACAGACAGGTGAATGGAGAAGACTTACATGGTCTTTATAGGAAGCCAGATATAATAAGAACAGTTAAGTCTCGTAGACTGCGATGGGCAGGACATGTGGCACGTATGGGGAATGAAAGAAGTGCATGGAAGCTTCTTGTAGGAAAGCCAGAGGGAAAACACCCAGATGGTAGACCAAGAATGAGGTAGGAGAACAACATTAACTATGATTTGAGGGAAGTAGATTATACAGGGAATGATTGGAAAGCATTCTCTGGATAGGGATGTATGGAGAGCTTATGTCCGCGCGGCCATGAACCTACGGGTTCGATAGTGTCAGTGAGTAATGAGTAAGTATTATTATTATTATTATTATTATTATTATTATTATTTAATTCACCTCCCACATATTATGGTTAATATTATTCTCCCACCTCATTCTTGGCCTACCTACTGGCCCTTAATCTATGGTTTTCCTGCAAGAAGTTTCCATGTTCCTTGTTTCATTCCCTCCTGCCACATGTCCTCCCCATCGATGAGACTTAAGTATTCTTATTATATTTGGTCCCCATAAAGATTATGTAAGTAACTTTTATGGAGTCTTTCCAAGCCCCTATGTGTCCGTCTCTCTTTGGTCCGAAAATGTTCCTAGTAACATTATTCTCTAAAATATATAAGATTTGAAATGATGACATTATCTATGTAGGTTTACGTATGAGCGTTAGATGCACAATACATAATGAAATAATCATTTTTCAAGAAATTTTGGAATGGTAAAGATCGCATAGTACTACTTGTAACTATCACGCTGAAGAGCTCTAAATATACCTTGATTAATCATCTTAATAGCCTCAAATATCCGGTTTTTGATTGTTCCCCTTACAGAGTTACCCATTAATCTAGACTGTAGTTTTATCTTGTTTCATACATATTGTCCAGGATTCAAAATTTGATTTTTTGTGTTTCTGCACTATTTTACTCGTTTTATTATTCTATTTCTCTATTGGCAAGTATACGTTGTCGCTTGTTTGGATAAGTTTATTAGAACACATTAATTGTTTTGGAAAATACATTAGATGAGAAACAAATTCTTGAACACATATCAAATGCAATTAATAATTAATAAATAATAGAATCAATTTCTTCAGTTAGGTATTAATCATCATATGTTATTTTGTTCACATAATTCTCCATTACATTAATTCTTTGTGTGTTAGTCAGTTTTATATTTTGAAATGTTCTCTTAAATTTGTTTTGTTTTATATTATTGCTAAATGTATTTAATTACTTTCTTATATTAATTTATTATACAATGTTTTACTTATAATCTTCTTCTCTGCAATAATTATTTGTGTGTAAGAGTGAGTTTCATAATACGAAACTTTCTACTAATTTTTTGTTTGCTGTATAGCCTATTATTTTCTATTGTTTTTAATTACCTGCTTCAGTATATTTATATATTGTTTTGTTTATTTTATTTCCTTCATATTTGTTTTCGTTTTTTCCATCCATAGTAATTCTGCCCGAAGGCATGCTTCACTGCAATCATAGCATTTTCATGCTATGCTTGCAGGTTTACTAGGGAATTGTAGGTGTGGTAGCTTCCCGTTGCTTTGCACATCGGTGAAGGATGATGATGATAAGGATAAGGATGATGATGATGGCTATATGATTTCGGGGGACCGTTTGGGCCTTAAAGTTTTCCTGACATTTGTCTTACAGGTGAGGAAAATCCCCGATAAAAACCTCACCCAGAAAAACTGCCCCGACCGGGGACAGAACCCGGGCCCGCTGCGTGACAAGGCAGCATGCTACCTCGAGACAACAGCGGTGGACTCTTTTTGTTTTTTATGTGTCAAAAATTATTTTGTCATGAAACTGACTCCTAAACTTATATAATGTTGTTTTCCCTCTCCTTTTAACAAAAACTTTGTAATGTATATATTCTATATGTAGTATTTCTGTAACTGAACTACACCCGAGCACGAGCACTTGCTCTGTATACAACATTTATTTGTGAATAAAGTTTATTCTTATTCTTATTGGAGCATGCATTTAGAATATATCAAGATTTTTTTTATGTTTGATAGAAAGTTGTAAGCATGTACTATCATTAAATATGTAATACATAATTTTGAGAAATATTGTTTAACTTGTATCTTTTCCCATTTTATGATTGCTAAATTTGATTTTTAGACTGATGAGATCTTACTTTTATCGAGCACATTCAAGAACCTTACAGATTTCCTCACCCTAGTACTTTTATAAAGCATAACTAATGGCATAATTTTTGGTCGATGTCACAGTGTTTTGTATTTTTTAGTTTCTCCTACTCTAATTTTGTCTTATTTATAGAAGCTTTTAACATCTAGTCATGCAGTATCTATTCACGTATTCTTATAAACTTAATTTATTTTTATGATACCATGAAATTAGTCCTGATAATTCAATTTAATCCCAGTGTTTGCATTTACGATTGAGTAAAATTAGAAGAAAACACCCTAGTCAAGATAGTCTACACTAGAATTTGAACCTGGAACCTCCCGAATACAACTCTCGAACGCTAACACTTGAGCCAACTCATTGGGTACTACTGTAATTTTAAAAGCGCTAACCACCCCAGAAGACTTAGATGAGTTTAAAAATGCTGGCTCCATCGGTAATCGAACCCTTGATTTCAGGCTTGAAGCATATTCCCTTAACCAATTACGCTACAAAGTATCTCCTCTCTTAACTTTTAATACATAAAAACCATGTCCTTAATGTTGGCCGAAAACACTTTCTCTATTTTTTTCAGTTGTCTAGTGAATCTTGTAACTTTCTACTTGCGATATATTTATATCGGCAAAGTTGGCAATGTAGGTTTTCAGTATCTAAAACTTTGCTTCTTATTCGGATTGATGGCAGACTTGTAAAAATATTGTGTAACATTTTAAGTAAATTACAAAACTCTGCTGAAGTTTACATGTCTTGTCAAATATACGTAATGCATTAGTCCTCCTCCGTACAAAAACCCCTCAAGTCACATCCTGATTCAGAGTTCTGTAGAAAAAGCAAAATATCTCGAGGTATTTTTTTTAAATAGGCCTATTGCTATATAGATGCACGGATGCTCATGCCAGTGCATGTCTATGTAATTTTGTTTGCATTTGCATTTGTTTTTAAATTAACTCACTAGCACTATTTAACCCGGAGGTTCATGGTCGCAAGGAGACAAACTATCCATACATCCCTATTCTAACCTAATGTTTCCAACCATTTCCTATATTATTATTTTATATCCCTCAAATTTTGGTTAATACTAATCCGATATCTTACGCTTTGCCTCCATATTGGACGCTTTCCCTCTGGTTTTCTACAAGAAGTTTCAATGCTTTTCTTTCATTCTCCATTCATGACATGTCCCAAACATCGCCCAACGAGATTTACTTGTTCTTATTACATGGTTAATACTATTTTGACATCTTAATATCTGCCTACACACGCGCGCGCGCGCACGCGCACACACACACACACACACACACACACACATATATATATATATATATATATATATATATAGTACGATTTTATTAGACTAAAAGTAAGATATATACAATGATATTTACAAATATGGGTCGCATGGGCAGTAAGTCGTACATGTTGTTGACAGTCCGTTACAATAAAGTAATATTTGGTAATAATATAAAGTAAAACAAAGAGAAAACACAATAATATTACAATTACATAATAATACAATAACATTATACATTAATTAAATTATGTAGAATTATTAAGAATTAATGGTATTGCATTTTGATAACATATTGTACTTATTCATGAAGAGTGTTATTATTTTCCGCATATATATATGATGCTTTCCCTCTGGTTTTCCTACAAGAAATTTCGATTAATTAATTTTGTTCACCATTTATGCCACTACTCCCGCGCATTGCAGTCCTACGAGACATAACTGTTATTATTATATCTGGTCTCCCACAAAAATCACAGAGTATTTTCCATTCACCCCTGTCTATTTGTATCCCTTTGGTTAAAAAAAGTCCCAAAACATCGAATATATAAAAATTAATGTTTGTTTGTTTATTTGTTTGTTCGTACTTTATGCGCGGCCATACCGTTGATCCGATTGTGATGGGGTTTTTTACAAAATGTTCAGGAGATTCCCGGGATGAACATAGGCTATAAGAGAGTTGTGATACTCAGCTCCTTCACCCTTAAAGTCACCCTTTGTAGGTCTAGTGAAAAATGTGAAAAATAATCATTTTTTGACGATTAAATGGCTTACGCTGCCTAAAGCATAACAAATACACAAAATTAATTCACACAGAATTGAATAGCTCAAAAAAAACTCTACAGAAACGTCCGCGACAGCATATGTTTATCTTTTACGGATAACTCACAATAGCCATTTTTATTTTTCATTGATGCCAAGAAGATCGGGATAAGTAGATTCCCGGACAAGCGTGCACTACCGATTCTAATGGGGCTTTATGCAAAATGTTCAGGATTTTCCCGGGAAGGTTATAGGCTATAAGATAGTTTTAATTCTCAAGTCCATCACCCTTAAAAATTACTCCCTTTGTAGTGAAAAGTAAAATAAAATTTGCTGTACGCTTAAATGGCTTATGCTGCCTAAACCATAACAAATACACCAAGTTAATGTACACAGAATTGAATATCTCGAGAAAACTCGACAAAAAAGCCCGCGACAGCATATGTTTATCTTTTATGGATAACTCACGATAACCATTTTTGTCTTTCATTGATGCCGAAAAGATCGGGATTAATAGATTCCCAGGCTAGCAGAGCAGCAGCACGGATAACTCGAAATAACGAATTTTGTCTTTCAGCTCATGTATGCCAAATACATCGGAATACGTAGATTCTTGGGCAATGCCGGGTAATCAGCACGGGGTATCAAAAAATAATAACGATATAAATTTATAATTATTTTTCCTTTTACTTATTCAACTAAACGTAAAATCACATTAACATTCATTTAGGCGTAGCAGCGCACGCCGGGTATTAGCCAGTTTATTGTAAAATACTCGTAATAAGTTCTCCTCCCTTAACGTAAGAGACAATGTTCGCATACATATAATATAATTGAAAGTAGCTATAACAGTTTTATTATTTTTTTAACGTATTCTTGCAAGATAGGAAAACTCCCTGCAATACATAATAGGATGGTTTTCAGAATTGAACCTACGTTTAATTTATTTCTGCACCGCATTCCCCTTTACAATTATTATTATTGGTAGTAAAAGATTCCGGGCTATGTGGCCGTGGTCTATAACTGGCGTTTCTACCAGACGTTTCTCCCTCAACTGCGGAGGGCATCATCAGTGGCGAGCGCTAGAAGCTGTTGTTTCCCTGTCGTAGACTCGACTGCGAATGAGTCGAGTCTACGACAGGGAAACAACAGCTTCTAGCGCTCGCCACTGATGATGCCCTCCGCAGTTGAGGGAGAAACGTCTGGTAGAAACGCCAGTTATAGACCACGGCCACATAGCCCGGAACCTTTTACTACCATGATTACCGGCCGTGAAAGCCTGCATTCCACAATTATTATTATTATTATTATTATTATTATTATTATTATTATTATTATTATTATTATTATTATTATTATTATTATTATTATTATTATTATTATTATTATTATTATTATTATTATTATTATTATTGCCAGGTATTTGAATTCAGTCACTTCTTGAAAATTTTTCTCAAATATCAGTTTTATTGATATTTACTTCCAGTTCCAATGGATATCACATACAGCTACCATAATCAATATTCGATTCTTGAATTTAGTTCTTATTTAAATGCATTCTGTTAACGAATATTATTTAAATATAAATAATTTATAATTTGTATAAGTTAAACAACTCATATATTTTGGAACTATTTTAATGAACATAATTGCTTGAAATAGAAATTGTGTACGATTTATATCTAATGTTACCTTAGTCTGAATACAATTTTAAGCTCTAAGCCATAAATTAGAACAACGAAGCTTGAAGCTCAAAAGCTAAAAAACATGATTTTTTTACCAATAATCTTATACAAAGCAGAAATTTGGACACTCATCACTTTTTAAAATAAAATTTTACGAAAACCTTTTGGTGTTGCTAAAGAAAATGAGGGATGGAGAATAAGAAAGATAAGATAATAAAGAATTATGTATCAAGAGCTGGACGTGTTAGCAGCAATGGTGAAGAGTAGAAGACTGTGATGGCTTGGTCACATTATGTCAAATGAACACGAGACTAACAAAAATAACTATGGACAATTATCCACCACGACGTAAAAAAGTAGACCAAATCTAGATTGGAAAGACCAGGTGTGTCAAGATCTCACAAGGTTATAAAGCATGTTGGAAGTGGAAAAGTGGGAGTTATGAAGGACCTCGTCGATGAGGCAAAATATCTGCTTCGGTTTGAAGTAGTCCAAAATTGATTGAATGATTGAGTCAGTTTTAATGTTTTACAATTAGCGAATTTCGAATAAATGTAGCTATTTGTGTTGTTCTCATAAACATAATTTTGAATTTTTTTAAATATAATTCTTCATAGATCATATTTAGTAAGCACCGAAAATGACCTTGACATAATTGAGTGTAGACCTATATATATATATATATATATATATATATATATATGTGTGTGTGTGTGTGTGTGTATGTGTACGTGTGTGTGTGTTTGTGCGTATATGTATGTGTGAGCTTGTAAATACTCCAGTGGTTGTTTTTTTCGAAACCATACTCGGCATATAGTAATCAATTATAAATCTAAGATCCAGTTTGTTAACCAGAAAAATAGAACCATTAGAAGTGGGGACAAACCTAAGAGAATATTTAAGTTATATATGTGTGTATATATATATATATATATATATATATACAGAGAGAGAGAGAGAGAGAGAGAAAGAAAATTATATATAAGGAAAAAATATTTGTGCTAGGGTGCCTGAGTGGCGTAGTCTGTAGAACCCTAACGTATAGAATTGTACGTCTCTGGTTCAAATCCCTTTTTATGCATTTATTTTTCTTTCCATGTTATTTATATATGAGATATATATATATATATATATATATATATATATATATATATGTAGCGGTCGAATTGTTTTAGGAAATATACTCGGAAATTAGGAATTAATTAATAAAAGTAAGGCCGGCTTCGTTAATCAGCAAAATTGGACCATAAGGAGTGGGGGTTAACCTGAAGCGAAAATTTAAAAATCGATCTAGCGACCCCATTTTTTATTTTTTGTAACGATAATCCGTATATGCTATTGAAATAAAAAGATAAAGATAATGTTAAAAAATCAGTGATCTATGGCCATTAGAAGTGGTAGTTTACTAGAAAGCCGTAATTTCAAAATCCTTCTAGAGCCACTCAGTTTGTTTTCTCGCAACAATATCTGGATATAGGCCTATACGATTAATTAACAAAAGAAAGATATATTCCGTAATCGATCAAAATCGAATCTTAAATTCGACTTGTTGATAAATTCTCATTATTTTCGCAATTCCTGCGTAACGAAGTTTTTGTAATGTGGGATTAAAATAAAAAACCTGGGACCTCCCGAAAACAAGTCCCAAATTCTACCACTTTAGCTAACTCGCTCAGTGATTGGTCAATTTAATAACAAATGTTTAATAGTATTGTGCATGGTCTCCGTCAATTTGTTTTCAGTATACACAGTCCCTAGAGATAAAAATAAACACACCAAACAGGATAAAATATCACAAAGCTAATTTCTAACTTCAAACTGATGAAATAAAGAAATAATCATCAGAGACTATCAGCTTCAATTAACACAAATACAGTATTGCAAGAATCACTTAACGGGGTTCAAATCCCTTATAGTGAGAAAGTAAAAAATTTAGGAGTATTTATGGATAAAAATCTAAATTAGAATAAACAAATAAACCACACTTACAAAACAATATTTTCGATAATACTTTCATTAAATCGCATAGGAAATTATTTACTATTTCCTCTAAGGAAAATATTAGTAGAAAAACTTGCTATGTCCCATTTTTATTGTTGTAATCCTCTTTTTTTCGGACCTAAATACTGTTCATACCCAAAGATTTCAACGCGTTCATAATTCTTGCATACGTTTTGTTTGCGATATTCGCAGATTTGATCACATTACACCATCCCTGGAACAATTGTCATGGCTTCGTCTACAAAATCCTAGAACCGTCTATTATTTTTCTCTATAAAATATTACACACACCATTGCCTAATTATTTATCACATCGCTTCTCTAGACTCTCTGATACACATAAATTAGACACACGATCCCATCACACATTGTACTTTAGATCCCTCCTCATCACACTACCCATTACTCAAAATATTTCACAGATTCTCTTGTTGGAACGTAAATTCCCTTTCAACATATGTCAGAAACTGCCAAACTTTAATATATTTCAGAAACAAACTGAAACAAAAACTCACTAATAGTATTTTTAACATTTAACAATTAATATTTTTTTTTATTTTAGAATCATAATATTAAGATTTATCAATATTTCTACCTAATGTATTATATAGGCCAATATATAAACGATATATTGATTCATTATTTTTTATTAATTTTTTTGTATTTTTTATATATAGTAGATTAGAGCTGTTCTTCTTTTGCATATAATATATTCTTTTACTAGTTTTAATTATAATTATCTTTAACTTTCTTGTATTATTATACATTATTATTATTATTAGTATTATTATTGTTATTATTATTATTAGTATTAGTATATTATTATTATTATTATTATTATTATTATTATTATTATTATTATTCAGTTTGGCTAGATAATAATTTAGTAGGCCTACCTATTATTATTGTGATTTTTGGAATTGAATGTAACATATATTTGTCCTGGTGAGTGGAAGAAAAGGCCACATGGCCTTAACTCCACCAGGCTAAATAAATAAATAGAATAAAATAAAATAAATCAAATTCATTCTAATACGGATTAGTGCGCAAATAATATATATGGGTCTCATGCGAAATTTCTAGTTAAACCTCGGGCGAGAGGGACATTGGGAGTATCCTTGTACCTCTCGGTATAATTCTTCCTTGCTACATAAAATACTGTTGCTTGTTTCGTGATTTAACACTGTCTAGTTCAGAATGTATGAATGTTTCACAGTTCAACTTAAAATAACAGTGAAGTAGGGCGTATGATTTTTTAAATAAAGGATGCGGAAATAAAAATACGTGAGCAGAAGACAGACTAAGACGAAACATACAAACAGGTGCTACCATGTGTCACTGACAGATACACAACTCGTGAGAAAAATCTCAACAACCAGAGATGAATGGAATCAAGGATATGTGTTGAAACCTACATGATATTCATCATAGAAAATACAGTGCTAAAATATAACTTAATTTAAAATATACACCACATACTCATGCACAGCTTTGGGCAGGATATATTACACGAATAGATAATTAAAAATGTGTATGGAAAATTATTATTGAGCGATAGCGAGGAGATACTAAAGGCCAACGCGCACACTCTATTAAGTAACGCTAAAAAATTGGGACTGGAAGTAAACATCAATAAAATTAAATATATGTCCACACATAGAAATACATTATACAATGGAAATGGACAGCTAATGGGCAAATGAGAGAAATGTTGAAGAAGTGAATGAATTCAAATACCTAGGAACAATAATTACAAATATGAATGAAATGCACAAAGATATTAAACATAGGCTCAATTCTAGAAATGCATGCTACTCGTATTATGTGTTACAGAGACTCTTGTCGTCCCAAATCGTTTAAAAAAATTAAACTGAAAATATATACAACTGTTATTCTCCCAGTTATATTAAATGGATAAGAAACATAAACTTTTACTTAAGGGAGGTAAAGAGAGTACGTTTGGGAATAAGATTCTTACGAAAATTTGTGGACCAAAGAGAGATGAACAGGCAGGTGAATGGAGAACACTATACATAGTATTGAACTACATTGTCTTTATAGGAAGCGAGATATAATAAGAGTAGTTAAGTATCTGAGACTGCGATGGGCAGGACATGTGGTACGAATGGGGAATGAAAGAGGTGCATGGAAGCTTCTTGTAGGAAAACCATAGGTAAAACGCCCAGTTACTAGACCAATAATGAGATGGGAAAATAACATTATCCATTATTTGAGGGAAGTACATTATATAGGGGATGATTGGAGAAATTAGCTCAGGATAGGGATGTATGGAGAGCTTGTGTCCACATGAACTTCCGAATTCGAAATTGCCAGTGAATTAGTCAGTTATCTATAGGCCTAGTTGTAATTGATTAATATTAAATTCAGTTGCTTAACAACGTATATTATTGAGGCTTTTAGAACACATAAAAAATTAGATTATGTAAAAAAGTTAATATATTCAAGCCAACATTTTACTTTGAATTTAAATATCATAGGAGAGGAACAAGGGTTGTGAGCGCTAATGGAAACAGGATATTAAAGGGTTTCTTAAGATAGAGTAAGCGTTTACTCAGCACGTGAGGTGGAAAATTTTTCATTTTACAAATAATTAAATTCCTGTAAAAAGGATAGTAGACCTAGATGATAGGAACGTATTTTTTGTACTAGATTTCAGAAATTAAAAAAAAAGTTAATACTACTAAAGAAAAAAATAATAAGCTTAAACCCAGGATCTCCAACTTAGCGCGCGAGTACTCTTCCATTTGAGCTACCCAGGCAACTATGGATACACATATTTTTTTCTTATTTTAAAACCCTAGTCCGTAAAGCTGGAGATTCTGGGATCAAATCCCGGGTAGGGTATAACATTTTATTTTTAGTTTTATTAACTATTGCATACGGATGGTATGTCTGAGTAGGCCTGCATTAATTCCAGAACTTTCTTTATTTATTTAGCAGGTTTCGCAGAGTTTCACAAATCTTCCTGCACCCAATTAATCTACTGTCATTCTCCTCACATCTCTCTGTCATTACAATCTCCATCGCCCAATCTATTTCCCTCATACTTTAACGTGTTCATAATTCTTGCACTCTTTTATTTGTGGTATTCGCAAATTTGACCACATTACACCATCCCTGGAACAATTATCTTGGCTTCTTCTGAGAGATCTTAGGACTGTCCATTCCTTATCTCTTCTCTATAAAATACTCCACACATCATCGCCTAATTATTTATCAAGCCGCTTCATCAGATTATCTGACACACATAATCTTGACACTCGATCCCATCAGCACATTGTCATTTATATCCCTCCTCATCACACTTTGTATTATTCATTATCTTTTACAGTCTTACTTGCCAAAACATGGGAATTCCCTTCCGCACTATATCAGAGACTATCAAACTATAAAATCGTTCAGAAACAAACTAAAGAATTATTTAATAAAAAAAACTAACTTATTCACCTCACTGATAATATGCTTTTTACAATTAATAAATTAAATCGTTTATGAAAATAATATTAATATTAACAAATATTTTCATTTGTTTAAATATTGTAAAATCGAAATTTAGTTTTCTATATCGCATTATTTTTCTTTCTTTTTTTATATATACCGGTACATTAGATAGGGACTGTCTACCTACAATTTAAATTATCTTGTTTGTATACATTATCTCGTATTACTAGTTTTAGTATTAATCTTAACTACTAGATCACAAAAAAAATGAAGACATCTTAGAAGAATTACACATGGAATCTTTAGAAAACAAAATTTCTGATTATAAGTCAAGATGGATACAACATGTTCATCGAATGGAAGATCACAGAATACCCAAACTAATGTTAAGATATCAACCTGCAGGAAGAAGAAGACCAGGACGTCCACTCAAAAGACTTCTGGATGGTGTTTCTCTTGAGGCCGAAACAGGTCAACAAATGGCCTAAATTCGTGAATGTACTATGATGATGATGATGATGATCTTAACTACCATTAACATGGTGGTATTATAGATCTAATATATTAGATATTATTAGACGGGAAACCACAAGGTTACTAAAGAGTAAAAAGAGGGAATATTTGAGAGAGAAGATTAATGATCTTGAAATGAATGCCAAAAATAGGAACATTAGAGAATTATATCAGGGAATCAGGATAGAGAAAAAAGGGTTTCAGGCTAGAACAAACATAATTAGGAATGAAAATGGGAATATGATTGCAGATTCCAGGAGTATATTAAATAGATGGAAAAGTTACTTTAATTAACTATTAAATATACATACAGAACAAGATATTGAAGAGGATAATTTACAGACAGCAGAAATGTTAATTACAGAACCAAGTGCATTAGAGGTTGAAAATGGCGATAGAAAACTTGAAGATGTATAAAGCATCAGGTTCAGATGAGATCCCAGTAGAACTGATAAAATTAGGGGGAGAAAAATTTATGGACAAGATACTCCAGTTGCTTAATATGATTTGGGAAAAAGAAGCTCTTCCAGATGAATGGAAAGAATCGATTATCGTACCAATGTATAAGAAAGGAGATAAAACTGATTGCTACAACTATAGTGGCATCTCATTACTTTCAACTTCGTACAAAATTCTAACAAATAAATTAGTAAGCAGATTTACTCCCTATATTGATGACATTCTAGGAGATCATCAATGTGCATTTAGAAGAAACAGGTCTACAACAGATCAGATTTTTAGCTTAAGACAGATTTTAGAAAAGAAATGGGAATATAATGGTACTGTACATCGACTTCAAAAAGGCATACGATTCAATTAAGAGGGAGAAGTTATATTGTATCCTGCTGGAGTTTGGAATTCCTAAAAAGTTAGTTAGACTTATACGAATGTGTCTAAATGGCACAAAGAGTAGGGTGCGTGTAGGCAAACTGTTTTCAGATACTTTTGAAGTCCAGAATTGGTTGAAGCAAGGAGATGCACTATCTCCTCTACTATTTAATTTTGTACTAGAGCATGCCATTAAATCTTTAGAGGATGAGGAAGGCCTACAACTCAATGGTATTAATAAGCTGTTAGTTTATGTTGATGATGTAGTACTATTGGGCGATAACGAGGAGATACCAAAAGCCAACACACACACGCGTACACACACACTACTGAGTAGCACTAAGAAATTGGGACTGGAAGTAAATATCAATAAAACTAAATATATGGTCACACATAGAAATACATTATATGATGGAAAAGGACAGCTAATGACAAATGAGGGATATTTTCAAGAAGTGGCTGAATTAAAATACTTAAGAACAATAATCACAAATGGGAATGAGATGCTCAAAGTTATTAAACATAGGCTTAATTCTGGAAATGCATGCTATTATGCATTACAGAGACTCATGTCGTCCCAATTCCTTTCAAAAAACGTTAAACTGAAAATATATAAAACTCTTATTCTACCAGTTATATTATATGGATGCGAAACACGGATTCTTACTTTAAGGGAGGAAAGGAGATTACGAGGACTTGAGAATAAAGTTCTTAGGAAAATTGTTGGACCAAAGACATAAACAGACAGGTGAATGGAGAAGACTTCATAACAGTGAACTACGTGGTCTTTATAGGAAGCCAGTTATAGTCTCGTAGACTGCGATGGGCAGGACATGTGGCACGAATAGGACATGAATGGCACGAATAGGGAATGAAAGACGTGCATGGAAGCTTCTTGTAGGAAAACTAGAGGGAAAACGCCCAGTTGGTAGACCAAGAATGAGGTGGGAGAATAACATTAACTATGATTTGAGGGAAGTAGATTATACAGGGGATGATTGGAAAACATTGGTTCAGGATAGGAATGTATGGAGAGCTTATGTCCGCGCGGCAATGAACCCAATATATTAGATATCTTATTGATAAAAATCTACATTTGTATTTAATATTAGAGTTAATTGTGATTGTTATATTCTGATGTAATATATGTTTATCCTGGTGAGTGGAAGAGAAGGCCACATGGCCTTAACTCCACCACGCTAAATAAATAAATGCAAAAATAAGTGCACAAAGCATCATCAAACCACGCTAAAGCCTGTACGACACCAGGTTGGAAAAATGTGAGGGGGGAAGTACGTACTTCTTTAAAAAAACAGATTTCAATATGCTCGGCTGATAGTACCACACCCCCACACATATACACACCGCACGCTCATACCCCCCGCCACCGTCCCTGCAGGCATCAAATACACTATCAGACTATTCAACTTATCGGACCTACTTATTATATAACATAATTAAAGATCGAAAACAAAGACCATATTGAGATTCTTCTTATTGTTAATACATATATCCTTAATCTACAATTTTGTTATATCTCAATTTTCTTACTGTACCCAAAAATTTGCATGTGTTTGATTCACTCTCGATCCGTCCTAAAAGATCCCAACACGCCACTCTCCCTCGATCATAACTATATTGTAGATATACCATGTAATAATTTTGTTTATGGAAATTTAGATGTAAGAATATTTTTGTACTTGTAAAATAATATAAACAATAGAGATTAAAACCAAACATAAGAAACTAATTAATATATATTAGGTTATAATAATATAAAACAGATGCTGCATAATTATTATTTTAAAATATCTAAATAATTTATGTTATTAAATTAATGAATGAATTAATTAAACTATATAAATGGCAACCGAGCAGAAGAAATAAAAGAGGTAGATAAAAGTTAACATAGAAGGAAAGCATGAAGATAGTAATGCAAGCAAGAGGGCTAAGCATTGAAGATGCTCAAGATCGTAGGCTTTGGAGGTTTGGCACGGGAATACGGCAGCAAATGTAAAAACCCGAAGATAGAGGAATTAATTAATTAATTAAAATAATTAATTTAATCGCTTTCTTAATTATAGTTGTTTTTTAGTTTGCTTAGCTCTGGGTTGGATCTAATTAATCCATTATATAATTTGAGTCCTAGATATCTACTGAGTATTTTCATTTTAACTTTTTTAGAGAAAGGCTGGGAGAACGAAAACAGACGTAATGCGTAATAGCATGCATTTTCAGAATTGAGTCTATGTTCAATTTCTTTAACGAAGCCCGCCTGTTTAGAATTGTTGAGATTAATTATTTCGAACGCCGTAAGGGTATTATATCCCGCCAAACTGCTTCGTCAGATGAGTTGCAGTAGACACACGGCGATTATTCTAGTTACAACATAGGTCACAAGAAAATAAACACGATTTTTCTGAGTAATACATATTATGACTTGCTCTGCCACCTAGCGGAGATGGGAGTTACTACTCCCAATCCTCTCAATTGGAAGGTATAGCGCTCCATTAAAACGGATTGGATTATTGGCTAACTGCTATCCTAATATTTAAACAAACATGATAACCAAAAGATCACTTTCACTGTAAAAACCAACCCTACCTATTAAAATTTTATTATATTTTAAATTATAAAGCGTTATCAATAATTTAAAGAAAAAAGTCTCTCACGTCGGATTTGATTTAATTAAGCAAATTCCACAGAATTTCGAATTTATGATATGATTTTGCTGTTCTATGAAATATATAATTATTAGTTTTAAACCAATCTTATGACAGTCAGTAGAGAGATTTCTAAATTTCGGCTTCACCAATTCTAATGGTGGAATTTTGCTGGAGGACATATTTCCAGTGATATTCCAATGGTATATATCGTGTTTTGTTTCGAAAAATCTAAAATTTCTGGCACTAGAGCGGTTTTTGATTTTTTTCTACAGGTAGAACCTTCCTTTAAAACGCCCAGTTGGTAGACCAAGAATGAGGTGGGAGAATAACATTAACTATGATTTGAAGGAAGTGGATTGTACAGGGAATGATTGGAAAGCATTAGCTCAGGATAGGGATGCATGGAGAGCTTATGTCCGCGCGGCCATGAACTTAAAGGTTCGATGGTGCCAGTGAGTAAGTAAGTAAGGTAGAACCGCCCCTCCTGATTGTCCGATTATGCTGGTTAACGAACTTACCTTACATTTTTAATTTATCACTATATACTGAGTTTGGTTCCGAAAAAATCAAAAGGGCAGTCGCTAAAACGTTAAAAGACAGCTACCCACACACAAATATATATATATATATATATATCCTTCCATAGTAATTCTGCCCGAAGGCAGATCCTTCACTGCAATCATAGCATTTTCATGCTATGCTTTGCAGCTTTACTAGGTAATTGTAGGTGTGGTAGCTTCCTGTTGCTTTCCACACCGGTGGATGATGATGATGATGATGACAATTATAAGGATGATGATGATGGTCATATGATTTCGGGGACCATTTGGGCCTTAAAGTTTTCCAGTCATTTGTCTTACAGGTGAGGAAAAACTCCGATAAAAACCTCACCCAGAAAAACTGCCCCGACCGGGGATCGAACCCGGGCCCGATGCGTAACAAGGCAGCACGCTACCTTGAGACCACAGCGGTGGACAGAAAGAGATTATATACATTTAAAAGCTGTTAAATAAAACAATAGTAAACCAATGAACAGAAGAGATGTAAGAAGACCCCGTAAAAAGATGAAAAGGTGCTATGAAGATAAAAATCTTCAGACTCCTTCCCGGAAGGCATCTCTTTGATTTTCCATCCTAAAAAAATCAATTGTCTCCGGCCGTGTTTGAATACGGGACTCTCGGGACCAGAGGTAAGGAACTTAATCTCTAGACCACCGAGGCCGAAGTATAAAGTATAGTTTTGAAAAAAAAATAATAAGATTTGTAATAGCAGTGACATCATTAATAAAAACATGCTCAGATACCTTTTTCTTTATGATTACCAGAGAAAAAAGTACAGTATTAGGTCCTATTATGTATCCTATTTCTTTTCGACTGCTTTACTTTTGCTTAATAAAGAGTATGCTAGAAGAAAAAACTATTATTTTTTAAATGACAGGGCAACGGTCCAATGTGTTACAAGGCAGCACTTAGCTAAAACCTTAAGTTGAATTTATTTGAGTTTTAAACTTTGAAAATTAATGGGGTGGAGACATTACAGTCCAACGAAGAAGACAGTCAGCTTCAAAGAGACGAGTTTACAGTTCTTATCTTTTTCACGGCGTACTGACCTAAAAGTGCACAATGATAGTGCAACATTTGAAGAAAAATACACTGTCATAGCTCGCGCACTCTAGGCTAGCAGATGTGTGGCGTAATTGTTGTATTGGTGAAACAAGAGATGACTTGGTATTACTAACTTACTTAAAAATATTGACTCATCTGTTACTAGTGAAGAGGCATTTAAAAGAACACGAATTTGTACTTGGATGTTATTCTAAGTTAAACTAACTTATAACTAACTCATTGCCATCATCAAACTCGTAAGCTCGTGGCGAACATAATCATTCCATACATCCCTATCCTAAGCTAATGATTTCCAATAATCCCCTGTAAAAACCTACTTCCCTCAAATTATGGTTAGTGTTATTCTCCCACCTCATTCTTGGTCTACCAACTGGGCGTTTTCCCTCTGGTTTTCCTACAAGCAGTTTCCATTCACGTCTTTCATTCCCCATTCGTGCCACATGTCCTTTCCATCGCAATCTATCAGACTTAACTATTATTATTATATATGACTACCTATAAAGACCATGTAGCTCACTGTTATGCGCTTTCTCCATTCACCTGTCTGTTTATCTAAGCGTATAACTGACTGCAAAATTATCATAAGTAATGCCACGAGTGATTTCCAAATTATAGATAAATTCACGACTAACGAATTGAGGAGTGAATTTAACTAGAGAATTTGCAAATCAAGAGTGGCATTTGTTAGGACTATTTAACGAATAAAATTAAGCTCTTTACTAAAAAATAATTATTTGAATATAGTTACCAGTGTTTTAAAATATTTATATAGTTGATGTAAACGGCGATGTTTGAAAACAAATAATAATGTGAGGTTATGTATATTCACTGCAACTCGATCATATTATTTATTGCCAAATAGGATCGCAATATTGTAATAATGCACTCTAGTGGAGAAATAATGAAGCACATCAAACTATTATAATCTACATTATAGGTTAATCATTTATATTTTGAATAAACAACTCAGTAAAATCACTGAATCTATTAATTATTTGCTATATTCAATGTATTTGTTGGAGAAAAATTATGGTCTAACCTGTTCAGAATATTAAAAAAGGAGGAGCTTTCTTTATCACAAAAGCAGGAGCTGATAAAGAGAAATCAATAAAGAGCGAGGTGAAACACGACTGTCATTGGTGTAAAACAGAATTAATTGAAACGTGATTGGTCATTGACTACCATTTGCGACATGAGTTAAATAGTCCCATGTAACAAACGCAACTTATGAGACGTAGTTAATCTTAATACAACAGGTTTCCCAAAAAGATCATCTAACTCATTTTTATTTAGTTTTCACCATTCATTTCACTTAGGTAAAAAAAATATAAAAACTTTATTCTCAAATACATGTAATATTTTCTAAATATGTTAAAGTAAGAGAACATGTTTCGCAGTCTACATATGAACAAAATGCTCTGTTATACTCGCGAAAGGAGCGGAAAATCATGGATGACCGTTAGAGATTCTAAGTTTACAACTTAATATCAAGTTTAAAAAATAGTGATTCGACTACAAGCTTTAGGAGTCGCTTGTGGTAATAGGAGGTTAAGGCTCCCACCTTTCTAGTAAATTGGCTCGTCTCTTCAGCCGGGTTGTCAGCCCTGCGTGACGGTCATATTTACCCTAGTACATATGTCTGGCACTCATTTCAATTTGAGGCTGAGTTTACCCCAGGCCCATGATGCTGCCTGAAGTTTTATGCCAGTTTAAAAATCTTTACCCAATCGGGACTTGAATCCGCAACCTTTCAGCTTAAAGCTAATTGACTTAACTAAATACGCTACGGCGCGCTAACATGACAACTAACTAACTCACTAGTACTATTGAACCCGTAGGTTCATGGCCGCGCGGACATAAGCTCTCCGCACATCCTTATCCTCAGCTAATGTTTTCCAATCATCCCCTATATAAACTATTTCCTTCAATTCATGGTTATTGTTATTCTCCCACCTCAATCTTGGTCTACTAACTGGGAGTTTTTTCCCCTGGTTTTCATACAAGAAGCTTCCATGCTCCTTTGTAATTCCCTATTAGTGTCACATGTCCTGCCTATCGCAGCCTATGAGACTTCACTGTTCGTATTACGTATATCTGGTTCCCTATAAAGATCGTATAGCTCACTGTTATGTAGTCTTCTCCATTCGTCGGTCTGTTCTTTTTTCTTCGGCCAGTTTAACTTTTTTTAGAGAAGTTGGAACGATAAAACATGATACCAAGCAATGATGGAAAATCAGAAAGAAACCTAAAACGATTGTCTGTAGCTTTGAAACGACTTATCATTAGTAATGCCACGAGTGATTTTTAAATTATCGATAAATTCGCGACTCACGAAGTATGGAGCGAATTTATCTAGAGAATTTGGAAATTAAGAGTGGCATTTGTTAGAACTATTTAACGAATAAAATTAAGCTGTTCACTCACAAATCATTATTTAACTATCCATCCATAGTAATTCTGCCCTAGGGCAGGTCTTTCACTGCAATCATAGCATTTTCATGCCATGCTTGCAGCTTTACTAGGGAATTGTAGGTGTGGTAGCTTCCCGTTGCTTTCCACACCGGTGAAGGATGATGATGATGATAATGATGATAATGATGAAGATGATGGTCATATGATTTCGGGAACCGTTTGGGCCTTAAAGTTTTCCTGACATTTGTCTTATAGGTGAGGAAAAACCCCGATAAAAACCTCACCCAGAAAAACTGCCCCGACCCAGGAACGAATTCGGGCCCGCTGCGTGACAAGGCAGCACACTACCTTGAGACCACAACGGTGGATATTTAATACATTTAACTATAGTTGTTTTAATATATATATATATATATATATAATGTAAACGGCGATGTTTGAAAAGAAATGAGAAACTATTGGTACGCTTCATTTGCTTCTTTTGTTCATCACTGCAACCAGATCATATTATTTATTTCCAAATGATCACAATATTGTAAGAATGCACCCTATTGGAGAAATTTATAACCCACATTATAGGTATTAATTACTTTCTGATGTCCTATGATGTAAATATGTCATTTATATTTTTATGCAACGTCATTTCCTGGAAAATAATTCGTTTAAGGAAGTGCAAACAGCAGTTTCTTTTTTTTTTGTGGTATAAACAACTGCTACATATGTTTTTATATTATCTCCCGAATGCGCTATTTGCTGACATTCATGCACTATATATACAATCTAGTAGCCGTATTACTTAGAGAGTCAGTCACTGCAAAATAATGCTAAGACCTATTCAGAATGTTAAAAAGGGGGAGATTTCTTTAGTATGATAAACTTCACTTGATAAATTCGAGGGGAAACACGACTGTGATTGGTTGTAAATAAAAAATCATTGAAATGTGTTTGGTCATTGACTCCCATTTGGAGCATGAGTTAAATAGTCATTAAAAATGTTGTATGTGACTGTACGACACCCAGAAGCGCGAGGGTTGACAAATCGCAGTATTCCATTGGGGAAGTTGCTATGAATGATGCATTCCCACATTTCAATGTTTTAAATTCAAATTAGCTTCATTCTACAATAAACGTCACAGTCTTAATCCCGAAAATATATAATCCCTTGGTGTTCTGCACAGTAGGCCTACAGATAAAAAAAGTGTCTATATTATATCTGCAGTCACATGAAGATAAGTTGATAGGGATAGTCGGCTGCGAAAAGAGGTAAAAAGTAACTCATAATCAAAATTTATATCTAACTAACTCACTCACTGACATTATCGAACCCGCAGGCTCATGGCCGCGCTGACACAAGCCCTCCACACATCACTATCTTGATCTAACGTTTTCCAAACATCCCCTGTATAATCTACTTCCCTCAAATCATTGTTAATGTTATTCTCCCACCTCATTATTTGCTACCAATTGGGTGTTTTCCTTCTGGTTTACACAAAAGAAGCTTCCATGTACATATTGCATCCCCATTCGTGTCATATGCCCTGCTTATCGCAGTCTTCGAGACTTAACTGTTCTTATTATATCTGGCTTCCTATATAGACCATGTAGCTCACTGTTATATAGTCTTCTCCATTCACCTGTGTGTCCATCTCTCTTTGGTCCAAAAAATTTCCTTCTTCTTCTTCGGCTTTTCCCCACTTATAGGTTTGCCGTCTTCAGTTTCCATTTTATTCTATCATTCCAATCTCCTTCTTCCAAATTCCTATCATCTACTATAGTTCTAACATAGGTTTTCCATTTCCATCTTGGTCTGCTACCAGAGGGTGACCAATGGTATATTTTTCGGCCATCTCTCATTTTCCATTCTTTGTACATGTCCATACCGTTTAAGAGTTTGATTTTCAATCCTCTTAACAACAGATGTGGTGACATTCATTTCTCTCCAAAGTAATTCATTTTGTTATTTTATCCTGTATTGTTTTTTTCCTAAGAACTTTATTCTCAAATACTAGTAATTCCCTACCTTCCATAAGTGAGAGACCATGTTTCGGATTCATATAACTGGGAGAATAACAGTCTTATAGGGAAGTTCGGGTAATGTGGACCCTTCTGTTTGAGTGGACCCTGTTAATGTTTTCATTAATTGGTGCTGCCCTCGAACAGAAAATATTTTAACTTCTTCCCTGCATCAACTTTGTCGGGTTCAAGGGCAGTTTCTGTTCTTCTTTGTGCGAAGAAAGGTTTATTTGTGATATTTATGAAAATGATCACTTTAAAAGTTTTTCAAGCTAAGAACCAATTCTTAATTTCTGCTATTGAATATTACAAATGTTAAAAAAAAAGCTCCTAAATATATTATATTATGTAGATGTTGTTTTAATATACTGATGAATTTGGTTTGATATTATGTGATATGGTGGTTGTATAAAATACTTAAACATAACAAAGGAATTCGGTTAATGTAGATCCTCTGGGTCCACTTTACAGTAATACGTATATTTTATCAATGAGGATGCTATCTGTAAAAACCATTCACTTAATTCATTCTATTAAATATCCTTGTAATTTTACTAAACCCAAATACCGTCGCTTTCTGTAGTTGAATGACGTGTGAATGTTATAATCAACAAAAAAAAATCAAAACATTAAAAAAATATCAACGCTTTTTAATAATTATGATCAGTCATAAATAATTTCAAATTAATCTGTGCCTGCCTGTATAAATTAATATAGTAAATAAACTTAAAAATAGACTAAAAGCTAAGGTGGACTCTGGGGGTCCACTTTATCCGAATATAGAGGTTAAAGTTGATCTTTCTTGTAATGTAAAAGAGTTTATAAATTGTGAATATGTTTCCATATTTGAATAAAATAACACTAATGATAATCACTGTAATTAAACAAAATTCAAATCTCTTAATTAAAAGAACAAAAACAAGAAATTCAAAGCAGGGGTCCAAATTACCCGAAGTTCCTCTAAAATCAGTTTAACATTTTTTTTTATAAAATGTATATCTGATTCTAATTACCTTCTTCTTAGCTTCTTTCGTTGTTTATTAAATCCGTCCGGCATTTCATACTTAGGCTTTTCAGCATTGTACATTTTTCAAACGAACAGGGAGCTACCTGAAGCGACAATCCCCAAACTTGAGTACCAGGACTTAAAATATAGAACAATAAGTAGATTAAATTCTGCAGAAACGGAATTTTGGAGACGTCAAGCAGGAATTTATAGAAGAGATAATAATAAGAAACAGAGTAATTAAGCAAAAGATGAATGTTCAAACTTAAATTGTGCGTTTCATAAAAACAAAACATTTATAATGGTATGGGCATGTAAAAAGAAATATAAAAGTCAGTTTCCAAGAAGAATGCTAGAATGGGTGCCACTTGGTAGAAGAAGAAGAAGAAGAAGACAAAAAATAACGTGGATTGGTGGCGATTTGAGCAGCGTAAGGCAAAAAGGATTGGACGATGGAGATTGGAATGACAGAGAGATGTGGAGGAGAATGACAGTAGCTTAATTGAACGCAGGATGATGTGAAACATTGTGAAACGTTGAGAAACCTGCTAAAAATAATAAAAATTATAATTATCTGAAAATGTTATTTTTAGTGTTAATTAAGGGTGCATTCCGCTTTAAAAATATACGAAGATTGATTCATAATTCATGTCAACTATTTTTAATTTCTCGAAAATATGTCAATGCAGAAAGTGTACCGGTAGTATGTAAGTTTGAAAGTATGTTACACGAACTTCATAATCTTCTCACCAGGAGGGGTATGTGTACACAGGTCTGAACATGATTACGTTCCTATGTCAGACGTCGCGTCGGTGGAAATTTTGAAGAAGTGGCTGGATTAAAATATCTTACTTACTCACTGGCACTATCGAACCCGTAGGTTCATGGCCGCGCGGACATAAGCTCTCCATACATCCTTATCCTGAGCTGATGCTTTCCAATCATTCCCTGTATAATCTACTTCTCTCAAATCAGAGTTAATGTTATTCTCCCACCTCATTCTTGGTCTACCAACTGGGCGTTTTCCCTCTGGCTTTCCTACAAGAAGCTTCCATGCAAGTCTTTCACTCCCCATACGTGCAACATGTCCTGCCCATCGCAGTCTACGAGACTTAACTGTTCTTATTATATCTGGCTTCCTATAAAGACCATGTAGTTCATTGTTATGTAGTCTTCTACATTCACCTGTCTGTTCATCTCTCTTTGGTCCAAAACGTATCTAGGAACAATAATTACAAACAAGAATGAGGTGCAGAGAGAGAATTAAACATAGGTTCAATTCTGGAAATGCATTCTATTATGCATTATAGGGCTCGTCGTTCCAACTTCTCTGAAAAATATTAAACTGAAAATATACAGAACTGTTACTCTCCCAGTTATGTTATTTGAATCCGAAACATGGACTCTTGCTTTAAGAGAGGAGAAAATATTACGAGAATAAAGTTCTTAGGAAAAATATTGGACCAAAGAGAGATGAACAGACAGGCGAATGGAGAAGTTTAATTAACAGGGAGTTGTATGATCTTTATGGGAAACTAGATACAGTATAATAGGAACAGTTAATTCTCATAGACTGCGATGGGCAGGACATGTGACACGAATGGGGAATGAAAGACGTGCATGGAAGCTTCTTGTAGGAAAACCAGAGGGAAAACGCCAAGTTCTTGGTAGACCAAGAATGAGGTGGGAGAATAACATTAACTATGATTTTAGTGAAGTAGATTATACAGGAAATGATTGGAAAACATTAGTCAGGAGGGATGTATGGAGAGCTTATTTTCTCGCGGACATGAACCTATGGGTTCTATATTGCCAGTGAGTTATAGGCCTATATATAAGACGTCGCGTCGGTTAAAGCGATGCATAATGGAGATAACCAAGGTTGAACACAGGTCTTTCCCTTGTCTGTAATGTTTCTTCTTCTTCTTCACATACATACTTTAACCTCTCGCATTATAGGCACTTTTCTATGCCTATACATCACACGACTGCTAAGATTATTTCTGTGCCTTACAGTTGCACCAGCTGTCGGGAATGTGGGATTTTAAACATTCGATCGAACACATTTTTTTTTTTTTGACGATTCAAGAATGTAACCGAATGAGTGTACAGCTCAATCCAGAGCCTCCTCCAAGACAACACAACAATAAGACTAAACACATCATTCACACACACACAATCATACAGAACATGTTGAATATGACGATAATGATTACGATGACTATATGATGTTCGGGGAACGTTTGGGCTTTAAATATTCCTCCGCACGGGAAATTGAACTCGGTTCCGCAGCGTACGTAACAGCGACGTTAATCCGAAACCACTTGGTGGACAAGTTATATTGTTATAATTATTATTATTATTATTATTATTATTATTATTATTATTATTATTATTATTATTATTATTATTATTATTTTATCGTTATTATTTTTATTATTATCATTATTATTATTATTTTATCATTATTATTATCATTATTATTATTATCATTATTATTATCATTATTATTATTAGTATTATTATTATTATTATTATTATTATTATTATTATTATTATTATTATTATTATTATTATTATTATTATTATTATCATTATTATTACCATCATTATTACCATCATCATTACCATCATTATCATCATCATCATTATCATCATCATCATCATTATCATCATCATCATCATTATCCTCATCATTATCCTCATTATTATCCTCATCATTATCCTCATTATTATTATTATTATTATTATTATTATTATTATTATTATTATTATTATTATTCATTAAGCACCGGAAAATAGTTTTACATTGTTAAACCGGTTATATATATATATTTATTTATTTACCTCGGTGGTTTAGTGATTATGTTCCTTGCGTATACCTCCGAGAGGCGCGTGTCGATAGATTTTTAGAATGAAAAAATTCAAGGGACAAGTTCTACGGAGGGATTTTAAGCTGTGAGTCTCGAGTCTGAAGATTTTCAGGCTTGTAAAAGAACCACAAATCTGGATAAAGAGGCCTCTGTGCAAATTTTACTAACCGTTACCCCTCCATGTAATACCATAAGAAGTCACTAAGTGTCTCACTGAGAAGATACGCCGACCGCATGTCATTCGCTGATATATATATTTGTAAGAAGAAATTAATAATTTTCTAATAACAGTGAATATGTATAGAGAATTGTCTAAGTAAAAAAAAGTGTTATACAGTTTCTCTTTATTGTTATCAGATTCTTTATCAATATTTACTTACGTTATATTTTACTCTAAGATGAAGGGATATAAAAAAGTTACTCCAAAAAAGTCAATTTTTTTTTAAATCATTCACATATTTGAGGATTTAAAACTGGACATTCTGATTTCAAAGGACTCATATGATGAAGGATTTTCTGAGGAATTAGAAAATGCGTTACGCGTTAAGAGGCTTATACTGGTTTTACATTAGAGGGGGAGGCATACGTTCCCTCTTTCTATATGTTTTAACAAATTAGTAGGGCTTACTTCCGCGAGATGGTAAAGAGCAGATTTTTTTATAAATCGATTTTATTTCATTTTGTCTCACATCAGCATGTGATTGATATCCTGAATCATATTTCGTAACAAAATCTCAAAATCAACCCCATAACTTAACGTAAAGAAGTCGGTGACGCAGGAACTGCGTAAACTAAGTTAAATCCTCAGAACCGAGTCGAATTTATGATCCGATTTGTTGGCTCATGGAATATACAGGATGCGGTATAAGTCAGTTAACACTGCACATGGTTGCAGGGAATAAATCAGATTGGTTGAAACTAGGGTTTGAACACGGGACGTTCAGATAATAATCTCAAACACTACTGCTCGAGGTAATATGCTAACTAGGAAAGAATTTCGGTAATCGTTTTTTGTATAGATATTGTAAGTTACAGAAAATAATATATTTGTATTTTCGGTTAACTGACTTATGCTGCACCTGTATATTTATTTTCTCAATTACATTGTATGAATTTCGACAAAAAAAATGGCGTTTGCTGGAGACTTTCTTTTAAATGTCGGTTTTCACATAAAGCCTTACTTCTAACGTCAGATCTTGCTGAGTTTTTAGGAATAGGGATAAAGTCGATGAATTCCGATCATGGAGGTAATTCCGATCACGATTTTATTCAGAAAATACTATTAGATCCGAGTTCTGCATATTGCAGGCATCTCTGCGAAGTGTTTCAAGCATTGTGTATAATGCAAATGCTAGTTGAGCAGCATCTCTGTAGTGTGGTGGACACTTTATATTTCGTATACTTTTTTGTACTTTTTTTTTGCAAGTTATGCCAGGTAAGTTAGGTATTTATCATAAGTAATGCCACGAGTGATTTCCAAATTATCGATAAAATCACAACTCACGAAGTGAGAATTTGGAAATCAAGAGTGGCATTTTTAGGGTTACTTAACGAATAAAATTAAGCTGTTTACCCAAAAAGCATTATTTAAATATAATTATTTTAATTTTTTATATATTTAATGTAAACTGTGATGTTTGAAAGGCGACGTTTGAAACAAATCAGAATTGTGTGGTTATGTTTCATTGTTTATCTAGTGCAACCTGACCATGTAATATTATTTATTGCCATCTGGCGTTGGAAACTTGAAATAGGATCACAATATTGTAAGAATGCACCCTATTGGAGAAAAAAATGAAACACATCAAACTGTATATTATAACCAACATTATAGAATAAACATTTATTTTTAGTAAACAACTCAGTAAAATCATTATTTAAAAACACAATTATTGAACACACAATTATCAATTGTGTAGTTCGAAGGAACAGGATAGGGATGTATGGAGAGTTTATGTCCGCACGGCCATGAACCTACGGGTTCGGTAGTGCCAGTGAGTTAGTGAGTTAGTTAGTTAGTTAGTTAGTTAGTTAGTTAGTTAGTTAGTTAGTTAGTTAGTTAGTTAGTTAGTTAGTTAGTTAGTTGTGACGAAGTACCAGGCACGTTGTTTCTTAATCTGTGCACAATATCTGAATGGTAACTCACTTTAGGTTTTTTATGTCCTGGCGGCTTTATTGGAGAGTCAGTCACTGCAAAATAATGTTCTGATCTGTTCAGAATACTAAAAAAAGAGGTGCTTTCTTTATCATAAAAGCATGAGGTGGTTAACAGAATTCGGTTAAAGAATGAGGTGAAATAAAACTGTCATTGGTTGTAAAACAAAATTCATTGAAACGTGATTGGTTATTACCTCCCTTTTGGGGCATGAGATAAATAGTCAGTTAAATGTATTCATTTCACAGATTGTGATATTAGGGTGAATATTAATATTAAATAAATAGTTACAGTTTCAATATATAACTCCAATATGAAATGGTACCAAATTATTTCCAACATGACACATAGGGATAACTCCGATTAATATTTTTTTTATTTTCATTATTATAATTTGAACAATGCAATAAAGCACCTGATGAAAGGCATCTGTTCTGATGTGAGCCGGGACAATGACTTGGTACAGGCGCACTACATGTTCAGAAAAGTTTATGCAAAATGCAGTGAATATGACACAGCAAAGAATTACGTGTGCGATTTTTGTTCACAGAGATGGTAACTTTTGCACTTTTGTATATTTCGGCTTTTTCTTTAGCATTCAACAAGATAATCGGAATTACCCAAATGTCAGGGAATTCCGATCAAGCACAGATACTAGAATACTTTTTTGTTTCAATTAGATGATAGTGCATTTGTATTTTTTACGTATACCTAAGTAAGTAACAGAACAATAAATAATACCCATTTTTTAAAATTCGTTATTAATAATAATGTTACAGTCATTCGACTAATTGCTAAAGTTATGGATATTCCTCCACAACACCCCTATGTTTCTCGTTTTATTTCAATGCCATATACTGCGTTTCGTTGCGAAAAATCACAAATAGTTGACTCTAGAGCGGTTTCTGAATTTTCGCTTCGTTTTAACTCCCACTCCTAATAGCCCGAATTTGCTGGTTAACTTAGGATCAATGAAGATGTGAAAAATTTTCAAAAATATTTTCATGAGAACAATATCAATAGCTGCATTCCGTCGATTGCTAACATAAGGCAAGTAAGAGGAAATGTAATTTTATTCTGTTGTGCCAAGGTAATAGCAAGTGCGTATGATACGTATAAAATGTCAGAGTTGCAGAAGCTGTGTAATCTCAACAAGTGAAGTTTACTACAGGCGCTAAAGTAGAGAACTTAGGGCTACAGATTGAGGTCGGATATAGGGAGGAAAATGGCGGCAACCACAGCTACTTAAATTTTTTCCTAATCGTCCTACTTCACTGATTTTAGGATAATGCCCTTCTCATTTTATTCCAATGGCATATACCAAGTTTGGTTGCGAAAAAACTGCGGCAGTTAGATATTTAAAAGGCACACACACACACACACATTCACACACACACACCACACACCACACACCCACACACGCCCCCCTCTCTCTCTCTCTCTCTCTCTCTCTCTCTCTCTCTCACACACACACACACACACACACACACACACACACACACACATATATATATATATATATATATATATGGTATGATAAGAAAAATAAATGCCTGGACGGGATTCGAACCCGGATCTCTGAGTCTGTACCTCAGTGTGATATCCATTACACCACCAGGCGAATCCAATTCAAACATTTATTTTTCTTATATATATTGTGGAAAGCAACGGATAGTTACCACACACCTACAATCCCCTAGTAAAGCTGCAATCATAGCTTGAAAATTCTATGATTGCAGTGAAAGACCTGCCTTCGGGCATAATTACTATGGATGGATGGATGGATGGATGGATGGACATATATACATAATTTGAAATATGAATAGCCAGATATAATCAGAACAGTTAAGTCTCGTGGACTGCCGATGGGCGAATATGCGGCATGAATGGGAAATGAATGATGTACATGGAAGCTTCTTGTGGGAAAACCATAAGGAAGACGCCCAGTTGATAGACCAAGAATGAGATAGGAGATTAACATTAAATATGATTTGAGAGAAGTAGATTATACAGGGAATGATTGGAAAACATTAGCGCAGGATACGGATGTATGGAAAGATTATGTCCGCGCGGTCATTACTATACAGGTTCGATAGTGCCAGTGAGTTAGTTAGTTATATATATATATATATATATATAGTGAGATCAATTTAGTAGTGCACGGCAGACGCGGGGTTTGTGCTGTGCGATAACGAAGGCTTGCACGTACAGGCACGGGACGTGAAATGTGCGCTGACTCAGCAGTTTACGAGTACATCCCACTCATTCACAGTCAGACAGCGTACCTCGAGTAGATAAGATGTTTGATCGCTTTTGCTTGTGAACTGAATGACGTGTGTATAATGTAAACCGAATGACGTGATGACGTGTGTATAAGTTATTTCAATTTTAAAATTTGTATGTCATAAAACATAAATGTAAAGTGAATCATTTATGTATGAGTGTAAAGTGTAAACTGAGTAATGGCTAATATTTTTTTCTACTGAACAACGTGTATTTATTTATGAACAATATTTGTTAACACAGTCTGCCAGCCAAGTACGAAGACGTTTTGAAACACGATTCCCGAGTGTAAAACTTCCGTCACGTTCAACATATGTATAACAAATTTTATAAAGAGGTGTAAAAATGTATGGACAACGAAGGTGAACAGTTCCAACACATGCTTCAATAAAGTTGGTAAGTACGACAATTTGTAAAATAGTTACGAAAATGTGTGTGGTTGTATCACCGTGATCCTATGCTGTCCATTCCCCGCCAAGAGTACGTCAGCAGTGTATAGTGAAATCCCCACGTCTGCTGTCCAGTGCTGTACTGATCGCACTGTATGTATATATATATAACTTACTTACTCACTAGCATTATCAATCTCGTAGGTTCATGACTGCAAGTACTTAGATATCCATAAATCCTATCTTGAGATGTCTGTATAATTTAACTCCCTTAAATGGTGGTTAATATTATTTTTCCACCTCATTCTTGGGTTACTTTTTCGGTAGCTGGTTTCATTCTGGCTTTCCTAAAATTCTATGCACATCTCCCACTCCTCATTCGTGCCACATATCCTTCCCATCCCAGTCTAGGGGACTTAACTATTCTAATTGTGTTTATTTTCCCACAAAACTCATATAGCTCTTTGTTTTGTGGTATTTCTTCAGTCACCTATATATATATATATTAGTGTGTCCCAAGACTCCCAACACATAAAGGCGATTTTTTTCGCAAAATCAAATACGCATACTTATTTTGTTTTCTGTTTGACCTTAATAACTCAAATAACAAATATTATTGCGATTGGATCATGACAACCCTTGCCGACTTCATGCCAAACATAAGACATGAATATTTGTACTGGATTAGAATAGAAGGATTCTAGAATTAAAAGTTTATTTAGTAAATAAAACATCAATATGCCCCAAACGTATAACTGTTTACTATTTTACAATAAAAAACATTATTGTTCAAATTTCGTTCCTCTTAGTTAGCAAGTACTGACGTGTTTCGAAGCAAGTCTGCACTGGTTGCTGTGGACCTACCTACACAAAATTGTACTTACAATTGTTTTAACATTATACAAATAAATTGAGAGGTATGCGTTAAAAATAATAAAATTCGATTTTTTGGGACACCCTAATATATATTGCGGCTGCTAGAGCATTATTAGGCACGCTTTATTTTATATTTTAATAAGAATACATTTTATTCATATTAATTTTTGTACACAGTATTTACACCCGAATGAGCAAGTGCCCGTTTGTTTTGTCTCGAAGGAGGCCTGACTTTGAACTGATCACTCATTCAGGGAGGCCCTGTATGTCATTGTGTGGTCAATAATCGTGTATGTGATACATAGTTTAAATAATAATAACAATGCTTTATTTTAGCTGGCAGAGTTAAGGCCTTCTCTTCCACTCAACCAGCGAATAGTAGAATTATACAATTACAATTTTAAGATATTAAAATACAGACTAAACAAAATACAATGGTAATGTGATCTAATACTAGCTAATTCTAACAAAAATATAGAATATAATAACATTAAAATGATATAAAATAAATTCCCTCTCCCGACAGGTTAAGACCCGGGTGGCGTGTGGCATGCATAAGTACGTATTATATGACAGGATAATCCAAGTTAATAGAATGGGATGTACAAGTACTCGTACTCGGGTGCATTCCAGTTACAGAATATGCATTACAAACTTATACTCGTAGTTAATAAGACAAGTAAAATACAAAATACAAATTTGGGAGTAAGATTCAAAATAGAACATGCACTCTAAACACATACATATTAATAAATACAATAAGCATATGTATATAAACGGTCCACCGCTGTGGTCTCGAAGTAGCGTGCTGCCTTGTCACGCAGCGGGCCCGGGTTCGATCCCCGGTCTGGGCAGTTTTTTTGGATGAGGTTTTTATCGGGGTTTTTCCTCGCCTGTAAGACAAATGTCAGGAAAACATAAAGGCCCAAACAGCCCCCGAAATCATATGGCCATCATCATCATCCTTATTATCATCATCATCATCATCCTTCACCGGTGTGGAAAGCAACGGGAAGCTACTACACCTACCATTCCCTAGTAAAGCTGCAATCATAGCATGAAAAATGCTATGATTGCAGTGAAGGACCTGCCTTCGGGCAGAATTACTATGGATGGATGGATATATAAACGAATGTATGTCGGTTTGTCATTTATGCATTACTATAACATTCATTCGATTGTGATGGAATTTTTGCAAAATGTTCAGGAGTTTTCCGGGAAGGTTTTAGCCCTAAGAGAGTTGTAGCACTCAACCTCTTCACCCTTAAATAGCCCTTTCTAGTGAAAAAGTGTTTTTCGGAACTTTGAGGACGCTTTAGCTAATGCTGCCTAAACCATAGCAAATACACCAAATTAATGTACACAGAATTGAATATCTAAAAAAAACATACAAAAAAGTCCGCGACAGTATATGTCTATCTTCTTGTTAAGAAGCTCGGGATGACTAGATTCCCGAGCAAGCGTAACAGCGCACGGCGGGTATTCTTTTACGTATAACTCTCAATAACCATTTTTGTCTTTCAGCCCATTAATACCAAGAAGATCAGAAGTAGATTCCCGGATAACGCCGGGTAATCAGCACGGGGTATCTAAAAATAATTATGATATAAATTTATAATTATGTTTCTTTTAACTTATTCAACAAAACATTAAAAAACATATTTAATTTATTTTGGCGTAGCAGCACACGCCGGGTATTAGCTAGTTTAAAATAAAGTAATGAAACACAATGAATAGATTAATATCAAACTGAAAAGGGAACAAACAACCATTGCATGCCCGAACCTACCTTGAAATTTCTCCCAGAGAAGCGTTGTGATATACCAGGGGCATGTCCAAAAAATCTGTCACTTTTAACTGCAAGGCACTAAAATCTATCGAAAAATATTTTATTTTAGCTGCAGGAAAGTAATGCAATTCCGGTCTTGGTGGATTGGATAACCCACAAAATCTGCCGTCCGATCCCGCCTCGCCTCATTCCACTCAGTTCTATTTATGCAGGGAGTCCATCTGCTTCGCACAGTAGGTTGTTATTGCCAATTCTGGTTTCAATTTCTGTGCCTTGCAGTTAAAAGAGGTAGATTTTTTTGGACAAGGCCTTGGTACATCACAACGATTCTCTGAGAGAAATTTCAAGGTAAGTTTCAGCATGCAATGGTTGACACTTCATTTGTAAGAAACAAATTAATGATACAGCATATAAGGTAACCGAAATAGACTATTCTTTATTTATAATTGTAAAATGTTTAAATTAATCATTATGAACTTGCTTACTTTTACTTTTGAGGGCCTCTCCACTTTTCAGCGGTTACCCTGTATTCCCATTCGCCATTCTTGCCGATCACGCCATTCATCCTCCTCCAGACCTCGGTCGTTCATCAATCTATAGATCTCTCCTCTCCAAGTTGTTCTTGGCCTGCCCCGTTTCCTTCTACCAGAAGGTGACCATTCTAAAAGAGTTTTGGGCCACCTATCATCCTCCATTATGAACTACATGGTCTTTATAGGAAGCCAGATATAGTAAGAACAGTTAAGTCTCGTAGACTGCGATGGGCAGGACATGTTGCACGTATGGGGAATGAAAGACTTGCATGGAAGCTTCTTGTAGGAAAGCCAGAGGGAAAACGCCCAGTTGGTAGACCAAGAATGAGGTGGGAGAATAACATTAACTATGATTTGAGGGAAGTAGATTATACGGGGAATGATTGGAAAGCATTAGCTCAGGATAGGGATGTATGGAGGGCTTATGTCCGCGCGGCCATGAATCTACGGGTTCGATAGTGCCAGTGAGTAAGTAAGTAAGTAAATTAATCATTTATTTTCTTAAATCTGTGTTTGGTTTGCTTTACTCGGGATTGGATATATTAATTCATTATGTAATTTGGCCCCCGCTGTGGTCTCGAGGTAGCGTGCTACTCGTACCTTGTCACGCAGAGACAAATGCCAGGTAGCTTTAAGACCCAAAAGGACTCCGAAAATCATCTGACTACCATCATCATCATCATCATCATCATCCTTCACCGGTGTGGAAAGCAACGGGAAACTATCACATCTATAATTCCCTAGTAAAGCTGCAAAGCATAGCATGAAAATGCTATTTGCCCTAGGCCATAACATTATAGAATAAAATATAATTTGGGTTTTAAATGCTATAATGTTTAGATCCAGCAGTCGTGTAGAATTTTGCACATAAATGCAAAAAATTATAAAAAACTATAGCTTGAATAAGTCAATAATTTAGAGTAAAATATAAAGTCATAAAAACAAATTAATGGAAAAATGACATATCTAGCAAAAACATAGGTAGTATTTTGGCTGGTGCTACAAAAAACCTTCATTATTATAATTGAATTCGTTTTTATTCTTAAGGAAATAAGTAATATATCCTTAATCTTTTTCAATATCACACCGAATTCAAAGTAAATTACACCTTTTGTAGGATAATCTAAAGATAGAAGCGAATTGATAAGTAAAAGGAATTACACGATGAGAATTGCTTGGAAACATACTATTTGGTTACTCGTAATTCTAAAAAAAAGCACATGAACAATGTGCATATCTCTTAAATGTAATGTAGCCACATGTGAGTACAGAACTGACCACGTGGAAACAAATTACATACAGCCGTATATTATAGGTTTCGTATTTCCTGCTTCGTGTTCCTGATTTGAGGAATATTCCTAAATCCTTGAACTTGGCCAAGAACTCTTCCCAAACATGTTGTAAATAGACACAACACCTGATGTATAGCCCCAAATAAAAGGCAACAGTATATACACGGTGTGTTTGTACCCCTGCCGCCCCACGTAGGAACATGGGTGCTCCCTAGCGTGAGTTTCTTAACAAGGTAATTTAGTAATGCTTATTTAATTACAGATGTCAACGAGCTCATTGCCTCAATGAGACATCTAGTATGCAACTAAGAGATTACTTAAATGGGTGAAGGTCGGTTAAATTTTTCACAGAGGTATTTTTTATTCAGGCTTGCGGTTCTTTTACGAGCCTGAAAATCTTCTGACTCGCGACACACGGCTTAAAGTGCCTCCCGGAGGACTTATCCCTTGGATTTTTCCATCCTAAAATCCATTGACCCCGGCCGGATTTGAACCCGAGACCCTCGGGACTAGAGTCAAGGAACACAATCACTAGACCACCGCGGCCAACGGTATATACACAGGAATCTGCAAATTGTTTGGTAGGGTATCAAGTTTATAATTTGTGCATTCCTACAGTGGGAGTAAAAAGTGGTCATACAGTGAGTAATTTAATTTTTTTTTCTCCAATTGACAAAACGATTCCTTTGGGCTAATCTTCCATGTCAACCATTATATCGTAAGAAATTACTAACTATGGAAATAATTGTATTCATTTCTGATATTGATTGGCACTCATTATGCAACCGAACAATAATTTTATATTCTTTCTGTTGATTATTTTCTTTTAAGAGCCATTTAACAAACTAACTAACTCACTGGTTCTATCGAACCCGTGGGTTCATGGCTGCGCGGACATAAGCTCTCCATACATTCCTATCCTGAACAAATGTTTCAAATCATTCCCTGTATAATCAACTACCCTCAAATCATGGATAATGTTATTCACCTGCCTCATTGTTGGTCTACAAACAGGACGTTTCCTTCCGGTTTTCCTACAAGAAGCTTCCAACGCCCCTTTTTCATCCCATATACATGCCACATGTCCTGCCCATCGCAGTATATGAGACTTAATTGTTCTTATTATATCTAGCTTCCTATACATAACATGTAGCTCACTAATATGTAATTTTCTCCATTCAACTGTCTGTTCATCTTTTTGGCCCAAAAATTTCCTAAGAACTTTATTCTCAGATACTCGTAATCTTCTTTTCTCCCTTAAAGTAAGAGTCCTTATGTCGCATCCATATAATATAACTGGTAGAATAACAGTTTTATATATTTTCAGTTTATCGTTTTTTTAAAGGAGTTTAGACGACAAGAGTCCCTGTAATGCATAGACCTAATAGCATGCATTTCCAGAATTGAGTCTATGTGTAATTTCTTTGCGCTTTTATTCCTTCAAAATTTCCTACATTAGTCATTAGTTGTCCACCGCTGTGGTCTCGAGGTAGTGTGCTGCCTTGTCACGCAGCGGGCCCGGGTTCGATCCCCGGTCGGGGCAGTTTTTCTGGGTGAGGTTTTTATCGGGGTTTTTCCTCACCTGTAGGACAAATGTCAGAAAAACTTTAAGGTCCAAACGGTCCCCAAAATCATATGGTCATCATCATCATTATCATCCTTATCATTATCATCCTTATCATTATCATCCTTATCATTATCATCATCATCCTTCACCGGTGTGGAAAACAACGGGAAGCTACCACACCTACAATTCCCTAGTAAAGCTGCAAGCATAGCATGAAAATGCTATGATTGCAGTGAAGGACCTGCCTTCGGGCAGAATTACTATGGTTGGAGTCATTAGTTGTCCATTTCCATTATATAACAGATTTCGTGTGTGAACATATATTAGTTTCATTGATGTTTATTTCTAGTCCCAATTTCTTAGTATTAATCAATAGAATATGCGTGTTGGCCCTTAATATTTCCTCGTTATCAATCAATAATACTTTCGGAGCCATTTAACTGGTTTATATATTCTTAACAACTATACAGGTTATACTCTGCGATTGCTATTGTGTACGTTGCGAAATTAAGGTAAGGGAAGAGTACTATACACTCGATTCGTAGAATAATGCTATACGCCAGGCATGTCATAGATCAGAGCTCCGTGCGGAGAGCGACTAACTCTGGAGCATGCATTCTACTTCCTACTTCTCCGGCGGGACCTGTACCAAAGACTACCACTGTCATGAACGCTTATAACTGGAGGAATCGAAATATAAAACAACGCACAAACAAGAGTAAAGAATTTATTAATGAATAATATTAACTGGTTTATAGTATTAAATAATGCCTCAAAAGATTTTAATATGCAATATTTATATTTGCCTGGGGGAAGAAAAAAAAACATTAAGAACCAACAGGTCTCTACGCACAAACAAAACAAAAGATGAGAATACGTTTAACACGTCCATGTGTTTCTACACCATTTTAACAAACATGATTTATTATTTCTTGGTACAGGAAAAAAAATAATGGTTATATTTATTGTTCCTACTGTAGGAAAATAAATCATTTATTTTCAAGGTGCTATTTCCTGGGTATTCTTACTTGACACTTGACATTTTTTATTTTATTATATTTTTTATATAAAACTTTCCTTATTAGAGGATTGCCACAAGGACAAGTTATCAGACAATTAATTTTCGAAATTGATTAAATACATTAAAAATTTTCAAACTGTAATTTAAGTATATTCTATAAAGTAGAAATTTTGTAAATAAGGTTTCTTAAAATTGAAATTGATCCTCTAATGGCAGCGATAGCAATTTTAGAAAGATACACACTGTCCAAATCTAAGAAATTCCAAAATTTAGCTAAGAGTCCTGGTATAGTACCTCTTGCCCCGATTATCAATCCTATAACAGTTATACTATCTAATTGGTATTTATCTTTGTAATAGTCAACTGTTGGCTCATATTACGACATTCTTTTCAGGGTCAACTTCCTCAGGTTGGCTACTATGAGTCTCAAAACGGATTGTGGGATCCAATATCAAACCAATTTTAGAAGATGGTCTAAATGCAATAATACTTATTCGTCTATTACTCCCATTTACTAATTTAATATTAAAAATATAAAATTAGTACCTGATAAACCAGTCGTCCTCAACTAAAATAAAGTTATGTTTGAAAACTTCGTCAAGTAGTTAAAAATACGATGGCCTTTCAAAACAACGTATAATCTTCTGCATTTCAATTGGTATTATCGTCTCACTATGATGGTTGTCCGTTTATACAAAAGCGGGCGGAGCGACAATGCTTGACAACGATTAACATGCGGAATTATTATAGTGGCGGTAGTCAGCATCTTTGTATTTAATTATATAATATATAATTATATATCCATCCATCCATAGTAATTCTGCCCGAGGGCAGGTCTTTCACTGCAATCATAGCATGTTCATGCTATGATTTGCAGCTTTACTAGGGAATTGTAGGTGTGGTAGCTTCCCGTTGCTTTCCACACCGGTGAAGGATGATGATGATGATGATGATGATAATTATAAGGATGATTATGATGATGATGGCCATATGATTTCGGGGACCGTTTGGGCCTTAAAATATTCCTGACATTTGTCTTACAGGTGAGGAAAAACCCCGATAAAACCTCATCCAGAAAAACTGTCCCGACCAGGAATCGAACCCGGGCCCACTGCGTGACAAGGCAGCACGCTATCTCGAGACTACAGCGGTGGATATAATTATATATAACAGCTACGGGGAAACAAAGCGAGCCGTTGGACAACCATCATAGTTAAGCTACAAAAATAATGTTGTTGTATAAGTTGAACAACGGGTTCAGATCTGCGGGCGTGTTCTTGTTGAGCAAGACTTTATTCTCAACTTCCTTTAAAATGTCTGTCTTCTAGGACGCTAATCGTGTTTAGTTATTCTTTCTGTGTAATTTTGACATCTTAATATGTAAAAATTACGTGTCATGTTGTTTGTCCGCGATGGTATCCTAAACTACTGAACCGATTTTATTAAAATATTGCACCCTATGTGCAGTTTGTTCCAACTTGAGACTTAGAGAAGTTTATAACTAAATTAATAGTCGCATTATTTTTTATTGCAAATTATTTATTTATTATTTAACAAAGAGTTATAATTATCTGTGAGTTCCATACGATTCTAACAGATGACGGTGTAAGTAAAGTAAAGTAAAGTGATCCCACAACAGACCCGGAGGCCCTTGGGGTAGTAGGAGGTTAAGGCTCCCACTTTTTCTAGACAATCGGCACTTTTATGTCAGCCGGGTTGTCAGCCCTACGTGACGGCCGCCTTTACCCCAGAACAAGCGTCTGGTACTCATTTCCGTTAGAGGCTGAGTCGACCCCAGGGCCATAGTGCCGCCAGAGGGTTTGATGACGGTGTAAGGTAATTGGTTTATTATTTAACCAGGTGGCTATGCTTTTTGTTGCAATCGCGAATTTCAATTGAATTACAAATATTGATTATTTAATAATTTAAGTGTGTTCAGTGTTTATTTTATTTTCAATACATTGATAATAATATTAATTTCGTGTGTAAGTATTAGTTTTAAGTAATCTGGCTGAAAGACAGCAACTTAATTTAAATTTAACTGGACCGAGAAGGGACATTGAACAATATGGCGAATCAGTTCTAGAGACCATGAATGACAAGATATCAAGTGAATTTCCGCAAATTGGTATAAGCCTATGTGACAAATCTTACATTTAAGAAGAATGTCAATTTAAAAACATATGAAGGTCCTAAGGAACGGAATAACAGAACTGTAAGTAAGTATGTTAGTTATAATAATATGCCTAATATTACAGAAACAATCTCCATGCCTCAATTAAATGAAACACATGATCACTATAATATATCACAAGACTATATTACTATACAGAGACTTCTTGATGATGATGATGATGAGAATCCAAACTGCCAACAAGTTCGTAGAAAAAAAAAACGAAAATATAATGAAATCAGCAAGCCTCCTCAAAATATTCCACCAATAAATGTATATAATCCTTATGGTACACTTATGGATGATACTGAGAATGGAGATAACATAAATTCATCTCAATCAACAAAACCACTTCCACATAAACCACCACCCATATTTATACCGGGTGTAGTTAACGTACCAGAACTAAAAAATTGTGTAAAACAAAAACTTTCTGATTTAGATTTCTCACTTAGTTTACTACAACATAATTTAACGTATACCTTAGCAACAACAACGCGTGGCCGGGACTTCTATATATATCCCCATCCATAGTAATTCTGCCCGAAGCAGGTCCTTCACTGCAATCATAGCATTTTCATGCTATGCATGCAGCTTTACTAGGGAATTGTAGGTGTGGTAGCTTCCCGTTGCTTTCCACACCGTGAAGGATGATGATGATGATGATCATCATGAGAAGGATGATGATGATAATGTGATGGCCATATGATTTCGGGGACCGTTTAGGCCTTAACGTTTTCCTGACATTTGTCTTACAGGTGAGGAAAAACCCCGATAAAAACCTCACCCAGAAAAACTGCCCCGACCGGGGATCGAACCCGGGCCCGCTGCGTGACAAGGCAGCACACTACCTCGAGACCACAGCAGTGGACTTTATATATATATATATATATATATATATATATAACAAAGTCGGATTAGTTACACTATTTATAACTCTAGAACGGCTGGACGGATTTTTATGATCTTTGATTTGTTGGATTCGTTTCCGTCCCGAATAGCAGATAACTATTAAAACATCGGAAAAATTAACGTAAAAATATTTAAAGGCGATACGACGTTCGCCGGGCGAGCTAGTAGTATTATAGATTTTTTCCAACTGATGACCCGCTTCTAGTACATGTTTGGCAAAACTTGATTTTTACTTCGTTATTAATGTTCAGTATATATTTTGTCAAAATTCCTTGTTTTTCTACCGATGTAAATCTTATCGCAATTTTGTACTTTACTTTATAAACGCCTTTATTTTCGTATTTATTTGTTACTTCAATTTTGTTTGATGCATTTGTTGTTAGTTTTAAAGGCGATTTTATGTATTTATCTTCTTTTTTCATCGAATTACATAATTTAACCGTTTCAAAATTGGGAGAGATATTCTGTGCCAAAAAAATACGAAGGCTTGATTCTCGCAAGGTCTCCATGCTGAACGTAGCCATGCTCATCATTGCGTTTGACGAGTGAAACTGAACCAAGTCATCAGGTAGCGTTACCTGTCCAGCGGAGCGCACCTAGTGTATATCGGAGCGCACCGTCTCGCGGAGCTCGTGTTTTACATCGTTGCTATAGGCCTATACCTTTACATTTATATCCAGCGCCATGGCCGGGAAATTTAAGACATGGTGCAGAGCTACGAATCTTGAGCTGGTTCGAGTTTTCTATGGGAGGAAACAATTTCCTCCAGGAATTTCTGTCAGTGTGGCTAGTTAGAGGCTCTAGGTTAAGAAAAAACAGCTCTAACGTCGGGGGGAGACGTGGTGCCTACATGTCACCACTATGCTGAGTGTATGATCGTCCAACTCTGTGAATAACACACATGGATGAGAGTCCAAAAGCTGGGTATTAGGCCAAGAAGGTTCTAGGCCTGTCGCGCCATAGATCAACTTTTATATATGTGAATGTTCATGCATCATATATCATGACGATTTAAATATTTTTTATATAACTAACTCACTGGCACTACCGAACCCGTAGGTTCATGGCCGCGCGGACATAAACTCTCTATACATCCATATCCTGAGCTAAAGTCCTCCAATCATTCCCTGTATAATCTACTTCCCTCAAATCATGGTTAATGTTATTCTCCCACTTTATTCTTGGTCTACCAACTGAGCGTTTTCCTTCTGGTTTTCCTACAAGTTGCTTTCATGCACGTCTTTCATTTTCCATTCGTGCCACATGTGCTTCCCATCGCAGTCTACGAGACTTAACTTTTCTTATTATATCTGGCTTCTTATAAAGACTATGTAGTTTACTGTTACATAGTCTTCTCCAATCGCTAGTCTTTCCTCCAAAAATTTTCCTAAGAAGTATTTTTGTATATCAATATTAAACTTACTATGGAACATATGAAAAAAAATTATACTAATTAATTAATCATATTTAACGATTGTCAATATTTTGAACTTTTATTAAAAAAAAAAGTTGCTTCTACAGTAACCGTATCTGCCTCTTAACCACCCCGACTCGAAAGCGACGCGTTTTGACAGTGTTCAATGTGTTTTCCCAACATGACAGTCAATCTGTTTTTATATGGAAATTCTGTCTTTGCATATAGAACGTCCACCGCTGTGGTCTCGAGGTAGCGTGCTGCCTTGTCACGCAGCGGGCCCGGGTTCGATCCCCGGTCGGGGCAGTTTTTCTGGGTGAGGTTTTTATCGGGTTTTTTCCTCACCTATAAGACAAATGTCAGGAAAACTTTAAGGCCCACACGGTTCCCGAAATCATATGGCCATCATTATCATCATCCTTCACCGGTGTGGAAAGCAACGGAAAGCTACCACACCTACAATTCCCTAGTAAAGCTGCAAGCATAGCATGAAAATGCTATGAATACAGTGAAGGACATGCCTTCGGGCAGAATTACTATGGATGAATGCATGGATATATAGAACATCTTGACTAAATTAACCCTTAAACAGTAGGATGTTATTTTCTTCTATTACAAGACTGACTGAACTTTTATTTATTATCATGTCTCGTTTCAATACTTAATGATTTTATCAAAAAACGTCGAAATGTGATATTCACAAAGAATGAAGTGGAAGAATATTAACTCTGATTTGAGGGAAATTTGTTATACAGGAAAACATTTACTCAAGATAGATAAATTTAGAAACATTCATCACCATCATTCAGGGATTAAGCATGTTGGCTCGTTCCGGTTTCATGAAAGCTAGAATTGTTAAAATTGTTCAGACCATCTTCTGTGTGGGCGTCCAAAATTTCTCCTTCCGTGCGGTTTATAATTTAGCAATAATTTTTGGAAATCTTCGTTCTGGCATTCTATCAATATGTTCTTTCCAGTCGTTCCTATATTTAATTATTCGGTCTGTAAGTTTGAAAATATTTAGTTCCTTTCTTATATATTCATTTCTTTTCTTATCCAGCAGAGTATATCCTGCTATATTTCTTAAAAATCGCATCTCAGCTGCTTCCAATCTTTGTTCTTGTCTTTTAGTGATCGTCCAACATTAGAAACATTATGTCCACAAATCTCCCGATTCGATAGTACAAGTAGATTATTTAATTAATTCACTCTAATTCATGCTGCACATGAAATGTTTAAAAAGTTGACAACGTTCATTTTGCATCTATGTCTCATTTGTGGCTCAACAGTATCATTGTATTAAGGATAATTTGTATTTTTAAAAATCGGCATTTTATTTATTTGGTAATATATGTGATGGAGTGTGGAGGGAGCGTTCAGCAAGACTATTAAGTAGAATGAACGTATCACTAAGTAATGTATTATAGCTATTAACTGTCCTGCTGTTATCTATTCTAACACACATTCAACTTCAGAGAGTAATTGCACAAACTGCTCTCTCGTCAGAAATCATAAAGCATATTTCTCTATACAGCCAGTATTACTACACTTTTAAAAACGCATAGTATTTCGAGTCATAATTTCAAAAGCAATTCACAGAAATGTTATGTGTTTTGTATGTAGAATAACTGCAAATGAACAACAAGAAGCAAAGATACAAAATCTGTATTATTAAAACTGAGTGATATAGGAACAGAAATACTTTAGTTCACATGAAACCTTCAAGAAACTTATCACGAAACTAGAATATCATTACTACTATTACATCACTGTTATTGTTATATTATTATTATTATTATTATTATTATTATTTATTTATTTATTTATTTATTTATTTATTTATTTATTTATTCATTTATTTATTCAATGCCCCAGGTTATCATTTTACATTTCTGGTGTTCTCTCCTGGCATTGGCGTAATTGTAACCCACTTCTGAAGTTGGGGTGCCTAGAAAGCAGTGTTACGCTGCCCCGATGATATGATGGGTGATGATGATGATGATAATAATAATAATAATAATAATAATAATAATAATAATAATAATAATAATAATAAAAATAATAATAATAATAATAATAATAATAATGCTTTATTTTAGCTGGCAGAATTAAGGCCATAAGGCCTTCTCTTCCACTCAACCAGCGTAGTAGTTCGCCAGGGGAGTCCTTAATCCTTAACTTAACTTAAATTTCAGACCATGGGCAACCACATGAATAATTCCCTTTAAGGAAAAATTCCTATGGTTTGACCGAGAATCGAACCGGGGACCTCATGAACAATAATCAGGAACGCTTACCACTAGCCCATGAGGCTGGTATTATTATTATTATTATTATTATTATTATTATTATTATTGTTCTTGTTGTTGACCGTCTGTTCAATTAGCATGTATAACATCGCAGGAGTCCCTTATTCGTTTCTGCTTATGATACAGGATTTGGAATATGGTCCAGTCGGACTCGTATAACGACTAAAATCATGTTGATATGAGAAGTAGCTATAACCGGATGAAAGAATGAAAATTAATTTTGAGGGATTTCGTTACGCTAACCAAGTGACTCCCTTTCTATATTATGTATATTATGCTATGGAGCATGCGTAAACCGCGGCGGAAGTCTTTCGCTTTCTTCATATTTGGCATTCATAAGTGTAGGGATGGATTGTTCTTTTTTTCAGGAAGTTAAAATGGGATATATATTAGAGTGCCCCAAAAAAATCTAAATATTTTATTTTTAACGCATACCCTCTTAATTTATTTGTATAATGTTAAAATAATTGTAAGTGCAATTTGGTGTACATAGGTCCATGGCAACCCGTTTCGATTTGTTTCGAAATGCGTCAGTACTTGCTAACTAAGGCGAACGAAATTTGAACAATAATATTTTTTATTGTAAAATAATAAATAGTTATACGTTTTGGGCATATTGATGTTTTATTTACTAAATAAACTTTCAGTTCTAGAATCTTTCTATACTAACATAGTTCAAATTTTCATGTCTTATGTTTGGCATGAAAAGGGGTAGTATGTGGTCTCGAGGGTATATACCTTGTTGGCGGGTATATACTACTAAAACTCGAGAAATGCCATTGATTCCTACCAAGTCCGATACACACACGTCCTCGTCGTGGCTCCTGGTTAAAGCTAAGTGGTGCAAGGGCGAAAAGTGAGTTTCCAACGCTTGAAAATCGGGACTGGCCAACTAAGGGAGACGACCCTGACAGAAAACATCAGTCCTCCAGGATAGCTGGGGGTTGGGCATAGGGTTGACACCCCTATACCGTTAAAATATAACTGTCCCGAAACCACAAGAACAATATGCCGGACGGAACTTTCTACGACGACATAGCAAATACATAAAGGATATGAGAATTGGAACATGGAATGTTTTATCTTTATATAGACCTGGTGCCTTGAAAGTGCTACTGGAACAATTAGATTTATATAAACTAGATTTACTAGCATTGCAAGAAGTGAGGTGGATAGGGAATGGGATTTTGGAAAAGAAAAGCCACACAATTTTTTATAGTTGTCACAAAAAAGAACATGTTTTGGAACAGGATTTGTAGTTCATAAGAGGATAAAACATCTAATAATGGATTTTAAGGCAAAGTTACCTAGAAGCTGTATCCTAAGGAGTAAAGGACGTTTCTTTAATTATAGTTTTATATGTGTGCATGCACCTACAAATGAGAAGAACGAAGAGGAGAAAGAAAGATTTTATGATGAGCTTGACAAAATCTATGACGAATGTCCTAAAAGAGACATTAAAATTATTTTAGGTGATTTGAATGCACAAATAGGCAAGGAAGGCATGTATAAACCTACAATAGGAACAAATAGTCTACATGCAGTATCTAATGATAATGGCATTAGATTAATTAATTTTGCCTCATCTAGAAGTATGGTGATTGCTAGTACTGTATTTCCGCATAAGGATATCCACAAGAGAACTTGGAAGTCACCCGATGAAAAACTTTTAATCAAATTGACCATGTAGTCATAGATATTAGACATTTTTCAAATTTTACTGATATTAGGACCTATCGGGGGGCAAATGTGGATTCGGATCATTACTTAGTCATTGCATGTATAAGAAGCCGCATCTCAAATGCAAAAAGGATCCATGGAGAACAGATGAGAAAATTTAACTGTGGAAAACTAGTAGATACCGACATTAAATCTAGATATATACAAAGAATTTATGAGAGCCTAAAGGACATCACTGATAGTGAGAGTGTTAGTGAATGCTGGAAGGCTTTGGAAAGGATAGTAACAGAAACGACAACTGAGTTGTTGGGCAAAGCTGAGACAATCAAATACAATCATTGGTTTGATGCTGACTGTGAAAATGTGACTAATATTAAAAATGTGGCTTACAGGAAAATGCTGCAAAAAAGAAATACTCGCAAAGCCATTGATGAATATCATCTTGCAAGACTTGAAGAAAAAAGAAATCACAAGAAGAAGAAACGAGAGTTCTTTGATAAGGAATTGAAAGAGATGGAAGAGCTGCGAAATAAAAATGAAAGCAGAGCATTTTATAGGAAACTAAATAAAAACAAGAATATCTTTCAGCCAAGATCCACACTATGTAGAGATAAAGCAAGCAATATTTTAAGTGATGATAGAGGAATTTTAAAAAGATGGACTGAATATTTTAATGAGCTTCTGAATGAAGAAGTACCTGGCCAGTATATATCAACAATCTCTACGGCCTCTACAGCTTCAATAACTAACTATGAAATTACCGAAATTGTAGAATATCCTCCAACTCTTGAAGAGGTTGAATATGCCATTAGTAGGTTGAAGAATAATAAAGCACCAGGAAAGGATCTGATACAGGCAGAATTGATTAAACAGTCAGGGACAAAGTATGTAGAAAAACTACATCAACTATTCGTTAAAATATGGAATCAGGGGGGCGTCTACCAGAAGATTGGAATTTGAGCATAATATGCCCTATACTGAAGAAAGGTGATATATTGACTTGTTCCAATTATAGGGGAATCAGCCTTCTGTGTATTGCTTATAAAGTATTCTCGAACATCTTATTTAAAAGGCTGGTACCGTATGTAGAAAATGTGGTTGGTGATTATCAATGTGGTTTCCGGCAGGGACGGTCCACGGTGGATCAAATCCATAACCTTCGCAGAATGCTTGAAAAATGCAATGAATATGGAATAGAAACACACCACCTCTTCATAGATTTTAAGGCGGCAATTATTTGCAGCAATGCAAGAATTTAAAATACCTATGAAACTTATTGCATTGGTTAAAATAACAATGAATAATACTAAATGTCAGATTAAGATTAATAATGCATTAACTGAGCCTATTGATACAAAAAATGGAGTACGACAAGGAGATTCTCTTGCATGTCTACTTTTTAATATTGCCCTTGAAAAAGTGGTAAGAGACGCAGGTCTTAATATAAGGGGAACCATCTTTCATAAATCTGTGCAAATTCTTGCATATGCCGACGATATAGATATAATAGGAAGAAGTCAATTAGCCATGAAGGATGCATTTATTAGCCTAGAGAAGGCAGCAAAAAGAACGAATCTTAAAATTAACCAGGCCAAGACAAAATATATGCCTGTGATTAAAGGTAAATGTGAAGCGTGCCCATCTAGTTTGGAAGTTGGCACATATAAATTTGAACTGGTTCATAGCTTTATTTATCTAGGATCTGAAGTAACTTGTAGAAATGACAATTCGGCTGAAACACATCTACGGATCATGGCTGCAAACAAATGTTTTTTTGGACTCAGGAAAATGTTTAGATCTCACTTTATATCTAGAAAGACAAAAATACTCATGTATAAAGTTCTCCTTAGACCAGTGTTAACATACGCATCAGAAACTTGGACCATGTTGAAATCTGATGAGGGATTATTAGGGCGTTTTAAAAGGAAGATACTGAGATCCATTTTTGGTGCCGTGAAAGAAAATAATGCATGGAGAAAGAGATACAATAATGAATTGTATAAATTGTACAATCAGCCAGATATTTTGAATTTTGTTAAAGTTAATAGATTGGCATGGGCTGGACACATTATTCGCATGGACAACAAAAGGATTACAAAAAGAATTTACAATGAACAACCACTATTGGCCAGAAAAGTTGGAAGACCTAAATTAAGATGGGAGGATGGTATAATTCAAGACATTAAAATTTTAAAAATAAAAAACTGGAAGAATCAAGCGCAGAACAGGGAAGTCTGGCATAGGTTTCTGAAGGCGGCCAAGGCCCACATGGGGCTGTCGAGCCAATTATGATGATGATGATGTTTGGCATGAAGTCGGCACGAGTTGTCATGATCCAATCGCAATAATATTTGTTATTTGAGTTATTAAGGTCAAACGGAAAAAATAGAGGGCTCGTGTATCTTATTTTGCGAAAAAAAAACCTTTGTCTTGGGAGTCATGGGATACCCTTATATATATATATATATATATATATATATATTTATTTATTTATTTATTTATTTATTTATTTATTTATTTATATAATTCCTTAGATTTGGACATGGGTGTATCTTTCTAAAATTGCCATCGCTGCCATTAGAGGATCAATTTCAATTTTAAGAAACCATATTTACAAAATTTCTACTTTATAGTATGTACACTTCAATTACAATTTCAAATATTTTAATGTATTTATAAAATGTATTTCATCAATTTCAAAAATTAATTGCATCACTTTGTCCTTGAGGCAATCCTCTAATGAGGAAAGTTATATATAATAAAAATATACGTATATATAAAGATTTGCATTTCAAAATGTTTCATAACATCTTCCTATACCTAATTCGAGGTAGCATGCTGCCTTGTCACGCAGCGGGCCCGGGTTCGATCCCCGGTTGGGGCAGTTTTTCTGGGTGAGGTTTTTATCGGGGTTTTTCCTCACCTGTAAGACAAATGTCAGGAAAACTTTAAGGCCCAAACGGTCCCCGAAATCATATAGCCATCATCTTCATCATCATCCTTATCATTATCATCATCACCATCATCCTTCACCGGTGTGGAAAGCAACGGGAAGCTACCACACCTACACAACTCCCTAGTAAAGCTGCAAGCATAGCATGAAAATGCTATGATTGCAGTGAAGGACCTGCCTTCGGGCAGAATTACTATGGATGTATACCTAATTAATATACTGTCATTTTCGTCATATTTCTCTGCCATTCTAATCTCCATTGTCCAGTCGTTTCCTTCATGCTTAAAACACAACCAGTCTAAGTTATTTTTGGGCGTCCTCCTCTTCTTCTACCAGGTGACACACATTACATTATTTTTCTTGGGAATCTGTCTTCTGTCATTTTTTGGCATAACAATACAATTTTAAGTGTTTATTTTTTATGTAGAGTTTTTAACTTAACATAACTACCTAATTCACTGGCACTATCGAACCTGGAGGCTCATGGCCTGCGGACATAATCTATATATATATATATATATATATATATATTCCTACCCTGAGCTTATGTTTTCCAATCATCCCCTGTATAAATTACTTCCCTCAAATCATAAGTTAATGTAATTCCCCCGTCCCATTCTTGGCTTACCTATTCGGCTCTTTCCTTCTGGTTTTCCAACAAGGAGTTTACATCTCCTCTTCCATTCCTCATTCGATCCACATTTCCTGTCCATAGCAGTCTTCGAGAATTAATTGTTCTTATTACATCTAGTTTCCAATAAACATCTTGTAGCTCATAGAATTCATCATTCGTCTGCCTGTTCATCTCTCTTTAGGGCAAACATTTTCGTTATTTAATATTAAAGTTATTACTTTTCACTCAATGACAAATTAAATTTGAAGAGAAGAATATATATACCTAAATCGGGATTTGAACCCAATATCTCTGGTTCTGTACTCCAGTGCTTTAACGATTTAAGCTATTAGGCATCTCTATTAGGCACGTGAATCGTATTAGTATAAGAGAAAAATCTATGTTTAAATCGAGATGCCTAATAGCTTAAATCGTTAAGGCAGTGGCGTACAGAGCTAGAGATATTGGGTTCAAATCCCGATTTAGACATATATTTTTCTCTCCAAATTTGAAAACTAAAAAAAATCGTATGAACTTCATACTGAAATACTCGTAACCTTAGAACTTATTTATAGGCATGAAAATAGATTATTTTAAGTCTAGTATAGGGGATATTTTGATGCACTCGAAAATCCGGGAAAAAAATGGCTTAAGTAAGAGACCATGTTTCGCATCCATTTAATATAATTGGAAAAATAACAGTTTTATATAATTTTGTCTTTTTTTTTTGCGAGCAGGTGAGATGACATGAAACCCTGCAATGACTAATAGCATACATTTCGAGAATTAAGTCTATGTTTAATTTATTTTTCACCTCATTCCTGTTTGTAATTATTGTTCCTAAATATTCGAATTCAGCCGCTTCTTCAATATTTCCCTCATTTCTCAAAACTGTACATTTCCATAATATCCATCCATCCATAGTAATTCTGCCCAAGGGTAGGTCTTTCACTACAATCATGGCATTTTCATGCTATGCTTTGCAGCTTTACTAAGGAATTATAGGTGTGGTAGCTTCCCGGTGCTTTCCACACCGGTGAAGGATAATGATGATGATTATGGTGATGGTCATATGGTTTCTGGGACCATTTGGGCCTTAAAGTTTTCCTGGCATTTGTCTTACAGGTGAGGAAAAACCCCGATAAAAACCTCACCCAGAAAAAACTGCCCCAACCGGGGATCGAACGCGGGCCCGCTGCGTGACAAGGCAGCACGCTACCTCGAGACCACAGCGGTGGACTTCCATAATATAAGCATTTCTAAATATGAGACCATATATTTAGTTTTATTGATGTTTATTTCCAATTTCTTAGTTTTAATTTAATACAAAAAACACAATATTCAAATATACGGATATTAAAAGCATTTACTAACATATTTGTGACATGAATTCAGACGGAGTAAATGTTTGACAGGATAATCACCAATTTCGCAGTAATTTAGAATATCTTCCCACAATGCACTATTCCCCGACATATGACGTACTTACGTACACGCGCACACATGCAGAACAACTTGTTGGACGAGCCTGCGTACATCATCTCCAGAGTATAAACGTAAGTTAATGTTTGTGCATTAATAGTATTAAATGTATAAGGGAGAAAAACATGTTTTCCTCGAGGTACATAATTGGAGCCCGAGTGCTCAAATATACCGAGGGAAAAATGTGTTTCGACCCCGTGCTGTATATATTATTTTTTCCAAGGCCGTTACTAAAATGTAGCATTTTATTTTAATGCAGTTATTTTACTGAAAATATAGGTGCGCTATAAGTCAATTAATCACTGCACATGGTTGCAAGGGGGAAAAGTCAGATTGGTTGAAACTGAGGTTTGAATATGGGACTTTCAGAATATAATCTTAAACACTACTGCTTGAAGTAATTTGCTAATTAGGGAACAATTTCTGTAGTTATATTTTTATAAATGCTTTAAGTTACAGAAAGTAATATATTTGCATTTTCGGTTGACTGACTTATACTGCACCTTGTATTTTTTTTTAAATGTTCCTATTAACTATACTACCATGAAAAAATATATGTGAGTGCGTGCTTTTTAACACTTTATTTGCCACAATTTATATTTTTTATGTTTTTACTTTACCTGAAATCTAAAATTTAAAATTCGCTCTAGTATTTTTTTTAAGAAACTGTATATGCCCTACATATGATACAATTAAGAGTAAACTAGAAAATTTAGATCATTGATTCAATTTACTTAGGAATTCGCTTAGTTTACGCAATTCCTGCGTGACGTATTTATCATTCCAATGGGTAATATATTGAACCAAAAATAAGGTTGCCGTATTTTGGTGTTAAAATCGAAACCCATCTCAACTAATCTATTCTAATGAAGTATAAGTTGTTCATGGCCATAAAAAATTATGTATGGGATTGCGACCACTGGTTCTCTGTCTCAAAACACACACCATTTGCTTTAATTTAATTTAATTTCATTCCCCCGTGATGGTGCGACAGGCGTGGTCAACTAGACTAGACTAGACTAGACTAGACTAGACTAGACTAGACTAGACTAGACTAGACTAGACTAGACTAGACTATGGGTATGGAAGTGCAGGACCATCATTTTTATGCTTGCCTCTCAGCCAGCCAAGCAAGCACCCAGCTTCCCGGGAGCCTACTTGGCAGCCGAGGGTTCGCAGGTTTGGGACCTTGCAACTTCCGGCTGCTATAGGGTCTTACATGCTCTCTTCAGCCCTTTGGTTTTTAATCGTCGATGTTTGAGCGATTATCCACTGCCGGTCCCAACTAGCCGTAGATCGGTTGGCAAAGATCCGATGGTCGAGCATTAACAAGCCTTGAAGGCGCTGGTCGAAGCTGATGATCTAGTTGTCCGCCGATCATGCCGTCAGGATGGAGACCGCAACAGCCGCAGAAGCCGCCAAGCCCCGAAGGGGCAAGAACGGGAGGGCAAATTGCCATTCCAATCAGAAACGGCTACCTCAGGATTTAGCTGATATGGATATTAATTTAGAATTTTGAAAAATGTGGGCAGGTTGTAATTTACTGGTGGACTCAAGGGGACCACTCCGACATTTGTCTTGACGCCAAGGGAAACCGCCGAAAACCTTGGCAGAGTGGCTTGAATTTAATTAAATTAAAGCCAAATTAATCAGCGTTGTTATTGGCTCCCAAGCAATTTAGCAACAGGAGTCATATTTTTTAGGAGGGCTGACGCTCATCCTATCTTCATCATGAACTGACGTACACTCTACTAAGAAAGTGCGTTTTGCATGATCAAGTTCGATACATATTAGTATCGAATCTGGATCAGTTCCTAGTTCCTTAACTAGTTTGTCTATCACTTCATTTGTGATTAGACCATTCCTTTTTTAGGGGTACCTCGTACATTACATCCCTGCAACGTAGACTTCACTGGAAGGAACATGAGCAAATAATGGATCCCTTATGATGGATTAGATATATTCTTGCTCATACACCAGTTTACAGTTCTATACCGTCTGTATAATTTTGAACCTAGATGTTTTAGATGCTCAGAGCTATCACGCACAATCTATTTACACTAAGAAACTTGAGCTGGAAAGAAATATCAATAAAACTAAATACGATATGATCGCACGTAGAAATATGTCGTGGAAATGGACAGTTAATAACACATGAGAGAAATTTTGAAGAAGTAACTGAATTCTAATACCTAGTAACAATAATTGCAAATAGGAATTATAAGAAGAAAGAAATTAAACAGGCTCAATTTTGAAAGCCCGTACTGTTACTTCACTTGTCATCCCAACTTCTTAAAAAATGTTAGACTAAAAATATATATATAAGTTATTTTCTTCGAGTTATATTACATGGATGCGAAATAGGACTATTACTTGAGAAAATATTTGAGTATTTGAGAATAAAGTTCTTAGAATTTTTTTAACGAAAGATAGACGAACATACAGCAAAACTATGAGCTATGTCATCCACATGGGAAGCCAAATGTAATAAGAAAAGTTAAGTCTCGTAGACAGCGAAGACAGGGCATGTGGCACGAATGGGGACTAAAGTGAGGCATGGAAACATAAAATTTCCTTTCTCATCTTCTAATATGAAATCTTCGGTTCTTCATTCATATATTATATTCGTGAAAGTAATTTTCGCTAGCTTCTAAGTAGTATCGATGAAGATTTGTAATTTTTAAAAATATTTTCATGGAAACAAATCAATAGCTGCATTATAAGGGAAAAAATTATATAATCACAAGTGAATATATCCGAGGATGATATTAAATTCAGCTAATAAATGATGAGTAATACTAAGGAGGAGAGAATGGAATAACCATGTCTCAAGAATGAATGAAGATCTAATATATAAAAAAATTAATGTTTGTTTGTTTGTTTGATTGTTTGTTCGTATTTTATGCGCGGCCATACCGTTGATTTGATTGGAATGGATTTTTTTTTTGGAAAATGTTCAGGAGATTACCGGGATGAACATAGGCTACAAGAGAGTTGTGATACTCAACTCCTACACCCTTAAAAATCACCCTTTGTAGCGAATACGTGAAAAAGTCCCTTTTTTGACGCTTAAATGGCTTACGCTGCCTAAACCATAACAAATACACAAAATCAATGTACACAGAATTGAATATTTGAAAAAAAAACTTTACAAAAAAACTCCGTGACAGCGTATGTTTATCTTTTACGGATAACTCACAATAAACATTTTTGCCTTTGATTGATGCCAAGAAGATCGGAATAAGTGATTCCCGGGCAAGCATAACAGCGCATGGCGGGTATTCTTTTGCAGATAACTCAAAATAACGAATTTTGTCTTTCAGCTCATTTATTCCAAGTACATCGGGATACGTAGATTCCCGGGCAATGCCGGATAAATTGCACGGGGTATCTAAAAATAATTATTATATGACTTTACTTATAGTGATGATGCTCGCATATTAAATTTTGGAAGATGAAATTCTATTTACTATTTGGATTGTATGAAAGGTAGTTTGGAAATAGAATGAATTAGTTTATTGGTTGTTTTAGCTACAATAACGAAGAGAGCAAATTTATAATTATTTTCCTTTTACTTATTCAAATAAACATATAAACTCAATTTTCGTCTTTCAGCTAATTTATGCCAAGGAGATCGAGATAAGTAGATTCTTGGGTAATGCCGGGTAATCAGCACGGGGTACCTAAAAATAATAACGATATAAATTTATAATTTTTTCTCCTTTTATTTATTCAACTAAACGCAAAAACGCATTATCATTTATTTAGGCATATCAGCGCACGCAGGGTATTAGCTAGTAGGTTATAAAAATTATACAAGATAATACCCCAATTGACAGGAGACAGCCATGACGACCACAACAGTGATGGAAAAAAAACTCGCTGCTCTACATTTATAAACCTAGGAATTAAAAAAATAAAAACAAAAAGAGGGTATGAGACATCTTGTAAAAATGATTCAGATTTAAAGGTATCAGGCTTTATCTTGTTCACATTCCACATTTGTATTACACAATCGTTAGTCATTTAAACATACCCTGAGCATGTTAACAGGAATTGATAACAACATGCGATTAACACGCCTGACACATGTAATTAAGATAATGAGAAATGACAGCTTAAATGTTCTTTATTTACTTCAGTTTAACTTTTCCCTTCATAGGTGCGTAAACATTCCCCAATCCACCCTGGCCTAACACGAACACAACATGTAATCCTCAATTTTGTCATGTAGCCTGTAGGATTTCATTCAATTAACTCAGTTTAACCTTGATCTGTGTAGGTACTTGTATGGGCTATACGCCACCCGGAACTTACAGTGGCATGACCGCTTGGGAGAGTCATTTTAAACTATGGAACATACAAATACGTACCGACTGAGTGATCAGCTCAATGTCAAGGCATCCTCCAAGACAATACAACATTCACACACATGCATTCATATTAAACATGGCGAATCTGATAATGATGATTATTATCGCTAGATAATATTCGGGGGGCCATTTGAGCCTTACCGTTTCCTGACATTTGTCTTAAATCTGTGAAAAAAGCCCAAAAAACCAGGAAACATTTCCCGACTATAATCTTAAAACTTACAATTAAAAAAATAATAATTTTATTCGCTAGCAGAGGAGAATTTTATAGACAGAATTGAGAAGAGACATCTACTGAGATGCAACAACAATAATATCGTAAAAAAATATTTCAATGGAGATCAACCGGAAGAAATATACGGGGAAATCCAAGAAAGTAATGATACCAAAAAGTTAAAAAAAATTAATTTCTTCAAAGGATCTTCAGAATAAGATGCTCTTGTTCGAGAAAGATAGAGATTGGGAAAAGGAATGCTGTTTCAGCTGCAGAATCCCTTAATATATTTTTTTATCCTATACTAAAAGGTAAAACTGTAACAGAGATTATTGTCAAGTTCAGGTAAATGAAACGTAATTTTTTCCTGTTACAAAAGTAACTTTTCTACTATCTAGGTGATATTGTTACATCCTACAGAAAGCATTCAAAACGTTTTTAACGAACTCGGAAGGAATGACCCAATTGAAGTACTTATCTTAAGTAATGCCACGAGTGATTTCCAAATTATCGATCAATTCACGACTCACGAAGTGAAGAGTGAATTTATCTAGAGAATTTGGAAATCAAGAGTGGCATTTGTTAGGACTATTTAACGAATAAAATTAAGCTGTTTACTCACAAATCATTATTTAACTATAGTTGTTTTAAAATATTTATATATTTAATGTAAACGGCGATGTTTGAAAACAAATGAGAAACGATTGGTACGCTTCATTTCCTTCCTTTGTTCATCACTGCAACAAGATCATAATATTATTGATTGCCAAAGGATCGCAATATTGCAAGAATGCACCCTAGTGGAAAAATTTATAACCAACGTTATAGGTATTAATTATTTTGATGTCCTATGATGTAAATATGTCAATTATATTTTTCTGCAACGTCATTTCCTGAAAAAAAATTGTTTAAGAAAGTGCAAACAGTGTTTTCTTTTTTCCTTTTTTTGTGGTATATTCAATTGTTACAAATGTTTTTATATTATCTATCGCATGCGCTTTCTGCTGACATTCATGCACTTTATATACAATCGGGTAGCCGTATTTCTTGGAGGGTCAATCACTGCAAAATAATGCTATGACCTATTCAGAATGTTAAAAAGGAGGTGCTTTCTTTATTATGATAAACTTTAGTTGGTAAATTTTAGGCGAAACACGACTGTGATTGGTTGTAAATCAAAAGTCATTGAAATGTGATTGGCCATTGACTCCCATTTGGGGCATGAGTTAAATAGTCATGAAAAACGTTTTTGAAAAATTATAGATATTCACTGATCCTGAGTAATAGACGCCGAAAATGACCATGACAAATATATGTGTGTTTGTTAACGCTCTAAACCAAACTTGGCATACAGCAGTGAATTTAAAAAGCAAGGTCGAGGTTATTAACCAGTAAAATGGGACCATTAGCATTAGGAACCTAACTTTTAAAAATATCTCTAGAGTCCTAATTTTCGATTTTTCATTACGAAACTCATTATATGCTATTGAAATAAAACGAGGAATGTATTCCCCAAAAATCAGCGAAAACCGGCCATCAGAATTAGATAATCAGAAACCCGAAATTAAAAATTCGTTCTAGCGACCGCCATGTTTGTTTTGTTGCAGTGTTTGTATATGCTATACAATTTAATCGTCTCTTAAATTTGCAATTTATCCTAGACGGTGGATTGATTTAATTCGTTTGATATTCTTATTAGGGTAATAGAAAATGGGAATTTATTTACAATATGTGACGCGACTTTTTTAATTCCTTCATAAACTCCTGTCAAATTTTATTCTTAGAGGTTCCATTTTTTCAAATTATTTTCCACCATTTACAATGAATTTTACATTTTTCTAACGATTATTTCAAATGTTTTAATGATATTTAGCTACATACGTAGCACGAAGACGTGGCTGCCATATTTATTTTATCGAATATTCTAAGCAAAAACAAAGTTGTGTTCCAGTGCAGCCAACATTGAGAACGTATTAATTAACTATACACATATACTTCAGAATTTCAGAACTCACTATTTATTTATGTGCGTTGCATTCTTTCACAGGTTAGAGTGCTTACATTGCGTTAGGTTAGCTTTTAGGTTGGTCTTTCACAGGTTAGAGTACTTAAATGTCGTTAGGTTAGCTTTTAGGTTCGCTAAATATCCCGTATATGTTGATTATATCCCGTGATACCATAGTGTAAACCACTTCCGCGTTTGTTGGCGCATGCGCATGGAGTATGACTGGAAAATATTTTTCGCGTTACATGTAAAAAATCCCCGAAAAATGAATCAATATATTATTTAAATCTGTGTTAATATATATTGTATATATATATATATCCTCAACTCGTGTCCTACTCAGGTTCAGGTCGAGGGATGAGATGAGATGAAGTCCATTATACAGAGGTCAGTGAATGACATGAGTGCCGCCCGACCACACCTGACGCACCATCACAAGGGTAGATGAATTAAATTTTGGCAGTGGAAAACGGGAGAAAACCCCGATAAAAACCTGCCCAAGCTCAGTTTCGTCCACCACGAAACACACATGGAGTGACCGAGACTCGATCTGGTGACCCCAGCGGTGAGAGGTGAGCGTCTAACCGCTTGTGGCATGGAGCCGCCGCTAAATTTGTGTTAATTATACAAAAACATGAGCGACTCCTTGATGCAAGCGGTTTGACGCTTGCCTCTCACTGCTCGAGATCGCGTTTCGGTCTCTCCATGTGGGTTTCATGGTGGACGAAACGGAATCTGGACAGATTTTTCTCGGGATGTCTCCTGTTTTCCCCTGCCATAAATTTCGTTCCGCCATTTATCCGTACTCATCTCATTCATTTCGATTCATTTTATTCATCTGCTCCTATTATGGCGCGTTAGATGTGATCGGCTAGCATCCTTGTAAATCACAGTCCTTCAATGTAAGGGGCTTCATCGATCCGACCACGAGTCGGGACACGAGTTGAGGAGGTTATACAATAATATGCAATAGGTAATAATTTACGGTTATGCATGGTATGTTTACTGTGCAGTCCGACGCATTTAAGTAAGCTGACATAATACACTGTATTTTACAAACTTGACAATGACAATTGACTAGCGATATCGAATCACAATAAACACAAGTCATAGTTATTAAACTCAAAAAACGTTGAAGAAATATGCTCCTACGTCACCTAGTCACTATTGATAATACACCAATACCTTACAAAAAAACAAGTTCACTATCTTGGCATTACAATTACTCAGCCTGACAACACACATGCAGAACGTTATAAGTCAAACAAGGTATCGCCAAGACATTTCACTAGTTCTCAAGATAAAACACACAGTTCACAAAATTAGCACGAACACACTTACTAAACACAGTAATGAGGTCATCGCTGACTTATGTAGCACCCTTATTACAACACTTAACAGAACAAACACTAAATAACTAAACATAACATATGGAAACTCAATTAGAACATGTATGAATCTCCGGAAGTCATTCCCAAACCGATCTCTCCATCAAAACGAGATCCTTTAACTGACCACATCATATCCCTTAGCAAAAACAAGAGCTTTGACTCGACCACCAGTGAAAAACTTATTCTTAACGCACTTCCAAACACGACTGCAGCCCAACTAAGAAATCTCTAATAAACCTCTCATGACAAAGACGAAATGAACTCCAAAAAATTCAAAATTAATCATCCCATGCAGACACAAAAACGACAGTAAAAAATGGCCACCCATACAAAAATAATAGAATAACAAATAACAAATCCACAAAGAAAAACCTGTGCATGTTTGTCAGTAGGTCTATAATTAACACAAGCACTGCTACAATATTGTTAAAGTTTCATAAGTTTAAGATGTGCACCGATGCAAACCAGAAACCCTAGACCCGTATCTCATAAACTGTCTTTCTCTGGCAACCAAAATCAACATTTACCATCAGACTGAAAAATAGGCACAACAACACTCCGTGACCAGATCGGGCAACCTAACCTGCGGCTAGTTTACGAACGGCAGCTGGATTTTCTCTCTGACCACAATCACTGCAAATAATATCAATGGGCTGAAGAGGAAGCAGCCGGAAGAGACAGGTCTCGGGCCCAACTCGTTGATTCCACTTGGCAGAATGAGTGCAAACTCTACAGGCCAGGGGACAATGGGTTAACAAAATAAATAAATATTCCGTAAACCAGCAACATGGGATAATTCATGCGTGATGGAATGGTTAAAGTTATATTTATGGCATGCCATGCTGTGCCTTATCATTAACTTAGTTTAATACAATATACATATCACACGCTGGCATGACCTGTCGGGAGAAGTATTTTAAACTGTGGACACACACATAATATTTTGTTCACACATGGACTTGAAAGGTCTCCTTGAATGAGTGATCAGTTAGGAGTTAAGGCCTCCTCCGAGACAACACAAGACGAAATACACGATTCACACACGTTCATACTAACATAGTAAATATGTCAATGGTGATTGTGAAGGCCAGATGATATTCGGGGACCATTTAGGCCTTAACTTTTACTGACAAATTGTCTTACAGGTGAGGAAAAACTTCGAAAAAAGAAACATCACCCAGGAAACTTGACCCGACCGGGAATCGAAAACGAGTCCGCTGCGTACGAGGAAGCGTCGCTCCCCGGAGATCACCAGCGGTGGACAAGTAATATTTATAAAAGTGTAAATAAGTTTCTTCAATTTATTAAAGAAACAACTCATTATACCATGTTAAAATCTGAACTTTTAACGCATAAAAATCCTCTCCCTAGTTAAAATGTATTACCGGTATACAAAAGAATGATCTATGACATTCTCCATGACACTCTGTGGCAAATGGGCATGGTGTCAGAGCTAGTCGTTCCCGGTGAACGGGGTCCGCCAGAGTCGGCTATTAACATAACATAAATCATGTTTACTAATTTGACTATAGAAGCCAGGGATAGGGAAAGAAAATGAAACACTGTTAGCAGTGTACGGACTGCAGCGGATCCCGTTCGCCGTGAACTTCAAGTGCTGACGCCGGGCCCTCTTGCCGGCGAGTGGCGTGGAGAATGTAATAGACCGCTCTGTACGTTATTAATGTTATTTTCGGGTCGCTCTGAAGAAACCAAGTCTAGTAAAGCTGTTGTTAACTTCCATGGCTTCGACGCAGCAATAATTATAACATAATTTATTTCATTACGTAAAAGAGGGGAAAGTTAGGATACGCATATTTATTTATACTTTATTGAATAATATTTGTTTACAATGCCGTAACAACCTAATGTTTGGCCTTAGCCTCTCCTTTGCTAGGAGTTACTATACCAAGTTAATGTTAGTCTTATTTCCCTAAAGGTGCCATGAATGGTATGCGGTTAACATGCCGACCCAATGAGACATCTAATAGAAAACAATGGTATTACTAGGATGAAGCAGGTCGGAAATTTTTGACTTGGTCCTTGGATTTTTCCATCCTAAAAAATGAATCGACCCTGGCCGTATTTGAACCCGCGATCCTCGAGACCATAGACAAGTAACATAACCAATAGTCCACCGCGACCGACTTTATTGAATAATATTAGTTTTAAAAATTATTACTTTAGAAATTAGTAAATTTTGTTGATTTGAAAGTGCCATAAGCCCAGCAAACTGTTCTATTAAATTAAGGAAAATTATTAAATTGTTCTAACCAGTATTGTTTTTATTCAATGTCACAAGTTTATCATTTCGACATTTTTACTCTGTAAAATATGTAATTATAAATGACAACGCACATGAAAAATTATTCGTAATTACTTATTGATATCGCAGAAAAACATTGAATGTATTATGGTTTGCAGCTGATATAGTATTCATTTTTCACAAAGAGGACATGCTACAAAAAGCAGTAAATCAATAATATAATATCATAATTTCAAAGTAGAAAAATAAGTAATGGCCTTCCATGGAAAGTACCCAGGAAGAACAAAAATAGAAACACAAGATAAGTGTTAGAACAGGTTTCACACTTCCAGTATTAGGGCTGCGATATAACTTCTGAAGAAGAACAAGATATGTAACCAGTGAAATGCAGAAATTTTAAAATATTTGTGGAACAACCAGATGAACACTGAGGAACAAAGTTAGAAAGGATACGCAGCTAAGATTTTACTAAACGATGGCACTACCAGTGGCGATGTATGGAAATGAGTCCTGGGTCCTGAAGGAGAAAGACAAAAAGTAAAATTCGGGCAGCAAAAATAAGCTTCCTATGGGCTGTGAAACGTTGTAGAAAATAAGAACATATTAGAAATGAGAATATTAGAGAGGAAATAGAAGTACAACCAACCACTTCTTCAACAAAGAGAACACAGGAGCAATTGGATAGAGCATCTGCAAATAATGACAGAGGATAGGATGCCAAAGATGGCACTGATGTATAATCCTGGAGGACAAAAATCGGTAGGACGACCAAACATCGCTGGGCTGAACAGATATGAGATCAAAAGGCAGATGCCTAATCCGTGAAAGAAGAAGAAGATGATGATATCGAAGAAAAGAATATATGACTTTAGACGTTAAAAGTCTATAATTATGACAGTAAGTAACACAAAATACTAAATATGGAGAATTTAATCTCGCATTGACATTGAACTTGTGTTTAGAAGGCCATGAAAGACAAAATGACATAGTGCACACCAGGCTGCACACGGAATCTGATTCCCACCAGTCACCACGCCCGCTATTGGCGAACAAGAAAATGTTACTAGACTAATGGTCACACATAGAAGTGTGTTATATAATGGAAATGGAGAGTTAAAGACAAGGTAATTTAGAAGTGGCAGAATTCAAATAATACATACATACATACATACATACATATAAACATAGTGTTCTGCCCAAGAGCAGGTCTTTCACTGCAAACTCAGTATTCTCCACTCTTTCCTTTTTGTATCCTATACAAACCGTTTATTTTAATATTGTCTATCATCTGACGTATTTTTCTGCCTCTAACTTTCTTTCCGTTGACCATTTATTTTAGGGCATCCGTCAACAGGCAATTTTCTTAGCCAGTGGCCAATCCAATTTATTTTCCTCTTTTTCATGATTTCTAGCATTGCTCCTCCTTCGCCCACTCTGTCTAGCGCATCTTTATTTTTTTTATTTTGTCTACCTGTTTTATACGTTCCATCCTTCTCCATATCCACATCTCAAAATATTCCAGTCGCTTTTCCTCATTCCGTCGTAATACCCAAGTCTCTGCACCATACAAAATTACACTCCACACAAAGCATTTCACTAGCCTCTTCAGTAATTATTTTACCAAAGGTCCGCAGAAAATGCTCCTCTTCTTGTTAAAAGCTTCTTTTGCCATTGCTCTGCTTTATTTCTTGACCGCAGATCATGTTACTACTGATAGTACAACCCAAGTATTTGAAGCTCTCCACTTGCTCAATGGCCTCATCTACAATCCTTATGTTTATCTTCCTTGGTTTCCTTCCTATAATCATAACCTTCATCTTATTTATATTTATATTCATCCCATAATCCTCGCACTTGTCATTTAGCTCCATCAGCATATTCCTCAGTGTCATTACACCTTCTGCTAGCAAAGCCATGCCATCAGCAAATCTTATGCACTTAATTCTTCTTCCTCCCATGTTTACTCCTCCCGTATTCCTGAAGCAGTTCTTCACTAGGTCTTCCATGTACATGTTGAAAAGTGTAGGTGATAGAGGACATCCTTGCCATACCCCCCTTCCAAATTCTCTTCCCTCTGATATTTCCTCTCCTACCTTCACTTTTATTCACTATTTCATATAAAGACTACTTATCACTTGGAACAATAAATATAACAGGAATAAGGTACAGAAAGAAATTAAACATATTCTCACTTCTGGAAACGCATGCTATAACGTATTGCAGGGATTATTGTCATCCCAACATCGCTCAAAAAAGTGAAACTAAAAATGTATAATACTGTTTTTCTTCCAGTTTATGGATGCGAAACATGGATTCTTGCTTTAAAAGAGGTGAAAAAGATTAAAACTTACGAGTATTTGAGAATAAAGTTCTCACAAAGAAACTGCCAACCATTGCATGTCGAAACCTACCTTGAAATTTCTCCCAGAGAAGTGTTATTGTATATCTGGCTTAAATTGGTAAAGGGAGAGATGGAGATATAAGGATATAAACTTGACCGTTTTCGCCCTGGTACAAAATAAAGAACCTACCCTGTTGTAAGTTTTCGTCTTCCCCCTTACCCCTATTAGCATCTGGCGAAGAAATCACCGACAACACTGGTGCGAGTGAGAGAGGTGAGCATAGCTGTCTCTTTCTACAAATTTCTTATAAAGCCAGACGAATTATAAGATGTTCCAAAGCTGTGTCCAAATTTAACTGCAAGGCATTAAATCCAGCGCCAAATATCTCATTTAAACTAAAGGGAAGTAGTACAACTCCTCGCTTGACGGTATGGATAACCCTCACTAGCTGCTGCCTGCGCCGCACCCGTCTCACACCACTTCGTTCTAAAACAAGGAGGGACGTCCATCAGTTACGCATTGCTGGATTCTGGCTTCGATTTCTGTGCCTTGCAGTTAAACACGACAGTTTTTTTACACGTCCTTGGTACATCACAATGCTTCTCTGGTTGAAATTTCAAGGTAAGTTTCAGCATGCAATGGTTGACAGTTCTCTTGTTAAGAATTTTTTTGGCCAAAAAAAGACGAACAAAATCAACAAAAGATAAACAATCACGAGATCCACGTTTAAGAAAACATCAACCCGATGCAAATACAAGTACCTCAATGGGAAATAAATAAATTGCAAACTTACACTAGTAATAAACAGAAAAACAATCAATGACCTCATCCATACTCGATTTGTGGTCTGAGAAAAGAGCAAATAAAGCAAGGAAATACAGATGGAAAAGTTAATCTTACGGAATATACCGATAATATCTAAAAATAATCAAAAAACATAGACAGAATATAAATGGAAATAGAGACTATTTTTATCAAAAAATACAGGAAATTAAAATGTATTTTTATTTGTGTCGCTATTATATCCCACTGTACCACCTGTGAATATTCTATTTGTCATGTTTCCAGCGTCATGTTCGCCAATCTGATAACATACGTTTCCTCTAGAGCCAATTTCCAACATGTTTACTCACATTTAAGGGGGATTCTATCCCATAAATTCGCTTACAGCAGTGGGGAAGTTAGGGTGAAAAAATGAGCAAGTTAATGGTAGATGGGCAACTTAGTATAAGATGGGAAAGTTAGTGTTAGATGGGCAAGATAGTGTTATATGAGCAAGATAGTGTTATATGAGCAAGTTAGTGTTAGATGAGCAAGTTAATGTTAGATGAGCAAGTTAATGTTAGATGAAGAAGTTGATAGTTTTTGCAAATTAGGGTGAGAAAATGGGCGAGTTAGTACACAAGATAAGTTTAGCATTTATTCGTTTGTTAAGCGGGTTTTGTGATAAGTTGGTTACACTGTCTGATCAATGAAAAAAAATATTGAGTTCAACTTCTCACTTCATTTTAAGGAATTTGTCAATTTTTGGGGGGAAATTCGAATGTATATTTGTCTCAAGTAATTATTCACGTAATGTAATAATAAATTGTATTTTTTCTTTTCATTTTTATTTGAAATTATGTAGGCATAGAATCCTCATTTGTGTATAACGTATTGCATAAGAAAATACGCTACGTTAAATGTTAAATGTCTGAGAAGTAAACAAAGTCTGTTAAGATACTACTTATGTAACTACAGATTACCTGCATTAATGCTACAAGAAGTAAAAATCGGTAACTTTAAGGGGATTCTATGGCACCATGCCACTAACATAATTTCAAATAAAGAACCGAAAAATACACAATTTATTTAAAATTGTAGACCTTCACGGCAGGTGACTTGATTCATGTATTTTATGTCTTTCGGGCTAAATGGCCGTGGTCTGGTTTAATTAACACTCAACCTTTCGTCTACTACTGCACAGCCAGTCTGTAGCCGACGTTGAAGAGTACGCAGAATCTCCTGGGGATGTCTACCGCAATAGTAGACGAAACGTTGAGTGTTAATAAAACCAGACCACGGTCATTTAGCCCGAAAGACATAAAAACATGAATCAAAACAATTTATTGATATGTGAATAATTACCTGAGAGAAATATATAAGTTGATTTTTTTTCAAAAAAGTGAAAAATACCATAAAATAAATTGAGACGTTGAGCTGAAAGTAACCTAAAATAAATTTATGTGTAATGTAAAATGTGTATTAGTCATCGCTCAGACAGTGTAGACAACTTATCAAGAAACCCGCTAACAAACAAGTGAATACTAAACTAATCTGGTGTACTAACTCAACCTAAATTTCCCAAGCTAACATTTACTTTCCCATTTCCTCACCTTAACTGGCCCATTAATTTAGGTGGACTCTTGGAATAGATTCCTTTTCTATGTGAGTTAGCAATTGACTCTAGTGGGTATATGTGTGAGATACTAGATTGAAGTTTTATAAAACATTGGCAGTTCCTGCAATAATTTATGGGAGTGTATCTTGGGTAATGACCAAAAAATTACAAAGTAGAATACAAAGCGTAGAAATGAACTTCCTTTGAAGAACAAAAGGCTGTACAAAAATGGATCGGATAAAGAATGAAGATATAAGAACAGAGCTAAATACATATCCATTGAATGATAAAATCAAAGAATATAGAGAAAAATGGTTTAGACATGTAGAAAGAATTAATGTAACAAGATTACCAAAAGCAGCGTTTAACTACAAGCCAAGAGGTTCAAGGAATGTATGAAAGCCAGTGAAAAGATGGACAGAACAACTGTGAGGCGGAACAGTCAATATGCCTAGTCCGTTAAGTGAAGAAGAAGAAGAATGTGTTTGTCACGTTGTCCAACACAACAAAGTCACTTGTTCTGCCATCGAATATTCACTGGTTGCACGGTGGGCTAGAAGAGCTACTTTAATTTTATGGGTCCTCAATATAATTATGTTAATAAAACTGCAGAGTATAATCACGGCACTGATTTTGTATACAGAGTATGATTATGCGCCCCAAATTCCGCCTTAATACTGTCACTTGTAAGTTACAGTCGTGTTCCAGCGTTCGAAATCGTCAGTGTTTCCTCTGTAAAATACAATGTAGGCATATCTATAAATGACAATATACATAAAAATGTATCGTACTTACTTAATGATATCGAAGTAAAGAAGACATCTTACCTGCAAATAAAGAAAATATTACATTAGTTTATCATAAGTAATGCCACGAGTGATTTCCAAATTATCGATAAATTCACGACTCACGAAGTGAGGAGTGAATTTACCTAGAGAATTTGGAAATCAAGAATGGCATTTGTTAGGCCTATTTAACGAATAAAATTAAGCTGTTTACTCACAAATCATTATTTAAATAGTTATTTTAAAACATTTATATATTTAATGTAAACGGCGATGTTTGAAAACAAATGAGAAACGATTGGTACACTTAATTTTGCTTTCTTTGTTTCATCACTGCAACCAAATCATATTATATATTGCCAAAGGAACGCAATATTGTAAGAATGCACTCTAGTGGAGAAAAAAATGAAACACATTAAAATGTATATTCATTCATTTCTGATGTCCTATGACAATTATATTTTTCTGGAATGTTATTAACTGGGAAAAAATAAATTTAAGAAAGTGCAAACAGTGGTTTCTTTTTTTTTTTGTGGTATAATCAATTGCTACAAATGTTTTTATTTTAACTCCCGCATGCGCTACGTGTTGACATTCATGCACTATATATATAATCTGGTGGCCGTATTTTTTAAGGAGTCAGTCACTGCAAAATAATGCTATGACCTATTCAGAATGTTAAAAAAGGAGGTGCTTTCTTTATTATGATAAACTTTAGTTGGTAAATTATAGGCGAAACACGACTGTGATTGGTTCTAAATAAAAAATCATTGAAATGTGATTGGACATTGACTCCCATTTGGGGCATGAGTTAAATAGTCATCATCATTAACATAAGTAATGCAATCAATCAATCAATCAATCAACGAACGAAGGAATCTACATAGAATGCTGCTTTTGAGGCGGCTACTATGTAGTTCTGTCGACACTGTAAACTTTTGTCGACATGGTTACGAAAGCCGAGACCTTGCCACGAGTGATTTCCAATTTATGTAGAGGATTTGGAAATCAAGAGTGGCATTTGTTATGACTATTTAACGAATAAAATTAAGCTGATTACTCACAAATTATTATTTAAATATAGTTATTTTAAAATACGTATATATTTAATGTAAACGGTGATGCTTGAAAACAAATTAGAAATGTTTGGTTATGTTACATTTGTTCATCACTGCAACTTGATATTATGTATTGCCAAATAGGATCGCAATATTTTTATAATGCACCCTAGTGGAGAAAAAATGAAACACCTCAAGCTGTATTCTATAACCAACATTATAGGTTATAAATTCATTTTTTTTTCGAAATCAATTCAGTAAAATCAGTATTTAAAAACACAATTATTGAACACACAATTATCAAATGTGTAGGTCGAAAGAATATGTTCATTATTTGGTATATTCAACGTATTTTTTAGAGAGTCGGTCACTGCAAAATAATGATCTGACCTGTTCAGAATATTAAAAAGGAGGAACTTTCTTTATTTTGATAATCAAAATTCGATAATTATCAAGGTGAAACACGACTGTGATTGGTTGTAACAAAATTCATTGAATTGTGATTGGCCAATGACTCCCATTTGGGGCATGAGTTAAGTAGTTCATGCAAGTATTAGGTCATGTGGCCTGTTAAGGTCTCAAAGAGGAATTTTTCATCCAACGCACTTTTTTTTTTTTTTTTTTTTTGCAACCACGCTCCTACGATTCTTTGTACCTTGAGGATAGTAACGAAGCATAGCTTTTGGAATTATGTGAGACAATATTAGTTGAAGATAAACTTTCCAGTTTTATTGTAGTTTTTTTTATATATTACGTAAAATAGGATCTACACTCAACACTTTCATAATTTTCTCATTTTTTATGGTTCCACTTTTTGTATAGTCTGTTGTACGGCGTACAAATCGCATCTAATTTGCTGTTATTCGGCATTATATTAGTTTAAAATTAGATACCGTAATTGTGTAGAAAGGTACCGCTTTTGAACTGATTCTATTCAGTGAACTATAATATAAAAATTATTTCTTATTTTTGTGAAATCACTTATTGTTATGAGCAATCTTCAAGTTTTTATAGCCAATTTTGAAACCTAACCGATCGCAACTCAACTTACATATTACCATATGCTAGACAAAAAGGACACATATAAGGTGAGTGCATGTAATTTTAGTTAGCTTTTTAAATTAATACCGATGTGTATGTATGTGGATCGAAACTCAACATATATGTATGAATAGTTGATGAAACTAAAATTCACAGAACAATTAGTCATATTGATATTGTTCATTAAAATTAACTATTTCAAAAGTTATTCCTTTCTACATAATTATCATCAGTAATGCCACGAGTGATTTCCAATTTATCTAGAGGATTTGGAAATCAAGAGTAGCATTTGTTAGGACTATTTAACGAATAAAATTAAGCTGTTTACTCACAAATCACTATTTAAATATGGTTATTTAAAATATATATATATATATATATATATATATATATATTTAATGTAAACGGCGATGTTTGAAAACAGATGAGAAATGCTTTGTTATGTTACATTTGTTCATCCACTGTAACTTGATCATGTTATTTATTGCCAAATAGGATCGCAATATTGTAAAAATGCACCCTAGTGGAGGAAAAATAAAACACATCAAACTGCATATCATAACCAACATTATAGGTTATTAATTATTTTTTTAGGAAACAACTCAGTAAAATCATTATTTTAAAAAACACAATTATTGAACACACAGTTATCAAATGTGAAGTTCGAAGGAATCTGTTCATTATTTCCTATATTCAACGTATGTATTGTATTAGTAAATACTGAAAAATAATGCTCTGACCTGTTCAGAATATTAAAACGGAGGAGCTTCTTTACTTTGGTAAACATAATTCGATGAATATCGATGTGAAACACGACCGTCATTGGTTGTAAAACAAAATTCATTGAAACGTGATTGGTCATTGACTCTCATTTGGATATGAGTTAAGTAGTCTTGATAAGAGTCATAAGAGCATTAGGCTTCGCGGTTTTGTCACGAAATCGGATCTGAATTTATCGAGAAGTATTGCCTGGTTCGGAGGAGTTCAAATATCTGCGTTCGCTAGTAAGGGGCGGTACAGTACAGCGAATTTAAATAGTGGAGCATTTAATTCATGATTAAATACCACACTGCAACTAAGTTTTAGTATACTCCACAACTACGGTGTAGATATAGCTGACTGGTGTACCTTCTCTACGATTGACTTGGATGGCAACGGACTCCTCGCACAAACACAAAGCTCCTATATAAGTAACACAATCGTTTCATAAACCGTAGTGTTCATGGACCTTTGCTTGTACCTTTGACTGACGTCATTAATATACCAGGAGAAAGTACACGATCCAATATAACTCCGTTGACAAAACTGCGAAGCCTAGTCATCATAAAACGTGTGAAGTGTAGAATTTAACATTGGATTTGTATCTTCTTAAGAGATATTAATTAGATAATTGTCTAGAAAGGTACCGCTTTTGAACTGATTCAATTCAGTGAACTATAATATACAAATTATTTCTTATTTTTGTGAAATCACTTATTGTTATGAGCGATCTTCAAGTTTTTATAGCCAATTTTGAAAGCTAACCGATCGCAACTCAACTTGCCTATTACCATATGCTATTAGTTGAGCCGCCGTAATGCATGCTTAAGAGAATATATTTATTTGAAATTCAAAATACGTATTTTGTCTACACTACGCCCGAACTGAATAAAAAAAGAAGAGGTCTCCTAAGTGAAGATGGGCAGATGAGTTCCAGACCACGATCGGGGTAAACTGGACAAAAATCATCATGGATCGTCGAATGCAGTGGAAGATCCTACGGAAGGAGGTATAAAAGAGTAATACTGTGTAGGAAAGTAGTTCAGTACCATAGTGCCAACGAAGAGGAAATAAAATATAAGTAGGAAATAGATCGATACGCGAACTCGGAGACCAGAACTAAAGGACAAATGACTAACCACTTGCGCAACGAGTCGCTATCTTAGCTAAATGCTCATGAAATTAATCACCCACTTAAATAACTTGCAATCACAAATATCCAACTGCTATCTTTATGACCGAGGCTAGTATCTTTCATATGTGATATACTTGCAAGGGAACTCTAAACCATTGCATATCGAAACCTACCTTGAAATTTCTTCCAGAGAAGCTGATGTACCAAGTTTGAGTCCAAAAATTATCTACAGTTTTTAATTGCAAGGCACAGAAATCGAAGCCAGAATCCAGCTACGGCAACCAACTGTGCAGAGCAGATAGACTCTCTGCTCGAGTAAGTGCAGTGTGGAACAAGGCGGGACGCGGCATGTATAGCAGGTAATGAGGATTATCTTGTCTACCAATCATAAGTTTTATTACTTCCCTATAGTTTAAATAAGATATTTGACGCTGGATTTAAGAGCCTTGCATATAATTTTTTGGCACGGCCTTGGCACATCACAACGCTTCTCTGGAAGAAATTTCGAGGTAGGATTCGGAATGCAATAATATAATAATAATAATAATAATAATAATAATAATAATAATAATAATAATAATAATATGAAATGTACACTCAGGTTGAGCATTAGTGGTGGTTTAGTCTTTACTGTAGTCTATGATAGTTTTTGTTCTTTTCGCACATGTTATGATGTGGTATTTCCTACATCTTTGTCCACATAACATACACTTGCATTCTTCGGTCGGCTCGTGGAATTTCTTGTTTAGACATATTTTGTTATGAAACCCATGTACTGCGAGTCGTGTTGTGACGTGTCTCTGGGGGTTGCACTCTCTGGTCCATCTGTCGTCCAGCATGGTAGTTGTGATGTAGAAATCTATGTCTATTTCCTTCTTCTTTCTATTTCTGATGCTTATTAATTTCTGGTATGGTTCTGTGGATTGTAGATAGAATTGTGTTCTTATGTCCTCTATGAAGTAGGTCTCTCTTATGAGTTTGTAAGCAAAACGAGATGGCGCTGTTTTTCCTATTCTCAGGATCCGTTTCATGAACATTGCTTTGACTTTTTCTATTCTTATCAGATCTCCGATCTTGAGTTTTTCCCAAATTATCTCTATCCCATATATAACATTCGTAATGCAATGGTTGATAGTTACTTTGTTAGTAGCGTTACCTTGTTGACACCGAAAATAACCAACACTATATATTACGGATGAACTATGGTCACTGAACACTCACTGTGAGATTGGGTTGCATTCTTCCTATATCCTCAGTCAAGTGCAAGTGTACGTTATGAATTTCCGAACACTAATGTTAACTTTTTTTCAGCAGACAACATGGATGTCGATGACATGCTGGCCTTGGCAGGAGACTTCGGGCGCTGCCAATATCTGATGATGATACTGTTCTGTATCATCAACGTGCTCTCTGCTTTCCATTATTTTGCTCAAACTTTCATCAGTATTGAACCTGACCACTGGTGCGCAGGAACAAATCACAGTCGATGTACAGACAACGACACTACACAAACATGTGAAGCAGGATGGAATTATAACCTCACTTGGGATTTTGTAACAGTTGTCAGCGAGGTACAGTAAAAATAATATTTATCTAATTAATAGTAATTAAGCTATTCTAGCGCAAATATCTTTATATGCATGTTACAATTCATATTGATCATTTATCTACTGTATGTATTATCGCCTCCCTATGATGGTTGTTCGTTTATACAAAAGAGGGTGCCGCGCGACAATGTTTGACAATGATTAACATGCAGAATTATTATAGTAGCGTTAGTCGGAATCTTTGTATTTAATTAATATAACAGCTGCGGAGAAACAAAGCGAGCCGTTGGACAACCACCATAGTGAGGCGATAATAGTCTGGTGCACTGTATCCTACATCTTTAAATCGTGTGATTTTTTGCAAGACGGATTTTCAGCAATTAACATGCAGATTACAACGTTGTTAACACGACTGTGTTGCATTAGATTAGTTTAGGTCGTTGGTAAGCTTCCATGACATTATGAAAGTTACGTTAAGTTTCTGATCATCTATACCGGTGGATTCAAGACGATACCAATAGCGACCGAGCCAGCGTATCCGGCAGAGCACCATTCCCTTTATTGTTAAAGTTTATATGACTTTTTAAGTTATCTGTAATTCAAGTTCTAATCCAATTGTTCGCTATTTGGGTTCTAACCAATATATATAGTAATCGATATTACGCACAACAGTAATTCGATTTTTCATATAGCCTATGTTTTTTTAAATTGTGTACCATACTATCTGCGCTATAATATCACTATATAAACCTTTCATCCTTAAAGATCGGCTATCATTGACCGCCACCGCAGGCCACAACGTAATGTATGACTCGACAGAGATTGTCTTTGTTGGCGCATTTTTGATATATAATAATAGTTGTCAGGAATTAAGAATCAACTCTTGTGTAGCCTATACAGGTATATAGGGCCTACATAAAAGATATTACGTTATGTAGCCCTACTTATTTTATTATTCCTGAACGTGATTACAATGGGTAAACATCTACCTGAATCCAAAGTTATAGTACTTTTTTTTTTCATTTATTCCTATATTCTCAATCTCCTTCCTATAATCTATTCTCCACCAGTGATTTTCTAACCCCTTATATCATGTGTAATTTTGGTCGACCCTTATTTTTTTCTCTG